>JAWPHD010007978.1:0-121135 GCA_037043455.1 Cyrtodaria siliqua | reverse complement strand
ATGTCACTGCCGTACCATATTTAATTGACACGTATATGACCTTGATATTTAAATTTCAAGTTCATATTAATATCTGCACAACTTTAGAACCAAATATATAACATGTATTCCAAATTGCAAGACTCTATCTTCACAAATGAAGCAGTAGTCACCTTTTAACCCTATTTTTCAAGCAGTGGATGTTGGTGGTGGTGAGAGGAGTAGTGGATGGTGGTGGTGATGAGAGAAGGAGTGGATGGTGGTGGTGGTGAGAGGAGGAGTGGATGGTGGTGGTGGTGGTGAGAGGAGGAGTGGATGGTGGTGGTGGTGAGAGGAGGAATGGATGGTGGTGGTGGTGATAGGAGGAGTGGATGGTGTTGGTGGTGAGAGGAGGAAGGGGGAGGAGGAGTGGATGGTGGTGGTGGTGAGAGGAGGAGGGGGGAGGGGGGAGGGGAGTGGATGGTGGTGGTGGTGAGAGGAGGAGGGGGATGGGAGGGGGTGAGGAGAGGAGGAGTGGATGGTGGTGGTGGTGAGAGGAGGAGGGGGATGGGAGGGGGTGAGGAGGAGTGTATGGTGGTGGTGGTGAGAGAGGAGGGGGAGGGGGAGAGGAGGAGTGGATGGTGGTGGTGGTGAGAGAAGGAGGGGGAGGGGGAGAGAAGGGGATGGTGGTGGTGGTGAGAGGAGGAGTGGATGGTGGTGGTGGTGAGAGGAGGAGTGGATGGTGGTGGTGGTGAGAGGAGGAGTGGATGGTGGTGGTGGTGAGAGGAGGAGTGGATGTTGGTGGTGGTGAGAGGAGGAGTGGATGGTGGTGGTGGTGAGAGGAGGAGTCGATGGTGGTGGTGGTGAGAGAAGGAGTGGATGTTGGTGGTGGTGAGAGGAGGAGTGGATGGTGGTGGTGGTGAGAGGAGGAGGGGGAGGGGGAGAGGAGGAGTGGATGGTGGTGGTGGTGAGAGGAGGAGTGGATGGTGGTGGTGGTGAGAGGAGGAGTGGATGGTGGTGGTGGTGAGAGGAGGAGTGGATGGTGGTGGTGTTGAGAGGAGGAGTGGATGGTGGTGGTGGTGAGAGGAGGAGTGGATGGTGGTGGTGGTGAGAGGAGGAGTGGATGGTGGTGGTGGTGAGAGGAGGAGTGGATGATGGTGGTGGTGAGAGGAGGAGGGGGAGGGAGAGAGGAGTGGATGGCGGTGGTGGTGAGAGGAGGAGGGGAGGGGGAGAGGAGTTGATGGTGGTGGTGGTGAGAGGAGGAGTGGATGATGGTGGTGGCGAGAGGAGGAGTGGATGGTGGTGGTGGTGAGAGGAGTGGATGGTGGTGGTGGTGGTGAGAGGAGTGGATGGTGGTGGTGGTGAGAGGAGGAGTGGATGGTGGTGGTGGTGAGAGGAGGAGTGGATGGTGGTGGTGGTGAGAGGAGGAGGTAGGAGGGGGAGAGGGGCAGGCATAATGTCACTAAATTACACGATTTAATAGACATGTGTATGACCTTGATATTGAAATTTCAAGTTCAAATTAATATGTGGTCACCCTTGAGACCCAAATATACAACATGTATTCCAAGATTCAAGATTCCGAGTTTGAAGCAGTAGTTACCCTGTAAACCTATTTTTCAAAGCGTGTGGGTGGTGTGGGTGGTGGGGGGTGGGGGTGGGGGTGGGGTTCGGGGTTCGGTGTGGACGGGGCGGGAATAATGTCACTGCCGTACACTATTTAATAATTTAAAACACATGTGTATACTTAATTTCAAGTTCATATTAACATCTGGTCAACATTAAGACCCTTTTTCCAAAAAGGTGGGGGTGGGCGGTGGGTCACATTGTTTACTTTTTAAAGTTATACATTTTTAAAAGAAAGCATATATCCAATGTAGGACACTATCGAAACAGTATATCTAAGAAAAAGAAATACTAACAATGTGCATCCACTGACGTATACATACCATGTACACATATACCACATAGCATTAATGAATATTTGTATTCAAGGATTTGATTGAATAGATAAAAGTGTAAACATATTGAACTGATAGTATACTGGATGTTTCATGTTTAAATATTCAGAATAATTTGAGTTCTAATTTGTATAATTGGTTAAACGTTTTCACGTGGCGGGAAATTTAGACTCATTCAGAAGCGAGAGTAATAGATAGATAGATAGATTCTTTATTTCCTCCAATGTACAGGAGAGCATATACTTATAATTGTATAATACAAATTCAAAATTTAACATTAGCGAACGTTAACATATATCTCTATATATAATGGATCAAGACTATATACATACATCAATACATGTTGATTAATGATTATTTTACAATTAGACTATAGATGAGTTCAGAATTTGAGATAAATACTATTTATATGAATCATATTTTGCTATGTATTACTATATGCATGACTCTTGCCGAAACGAAACACAAAATGGTGCAATATACTCATAACCTTATACAACAAAACGGGATATTTATCTGAGGATTAGAACACAACAAGAGGTTTATATTTTGGCATAATATTGTAGAGTTATGGCGGTGAAAAAACCGATTACCCATCTACATTAGCCAGTTCCGAAAAACAGATGATGTAAATCAGCGGTTATGTCCAAATTATATTTAAATATCAAAAGTATGTTTTGAACATGTTTTAACTATTAAGCCTCTTCAGTGTAATTGACAATGTAATTAATTGCATTTATAAATGTTCAGGGTTGGAAAAAAGTGCCTGGGGTACAAGCACCCCCATTGTTTGTAAACATACAACAATGCAATTTGTTTATGTAAACAAAATTAAATTATAAATTTATAATGTGCTTGTGTCCTACTAAAATATGTTATGCTAAACTGATCTCGAATTAAGTTTTCCATGCTATGGGTCCGAAACAGAAAAGTGGGCAGAATACGCAAACCGGCTGCAGTCCTGCCCAAATAGAAGTAAAGAAAATCACAAGAAAATACAGTGCGAATCGTATGAGTCTCGGTAAAGGTCAGAGAGTATGGAATGCACTGTATAGTGTCAACAAAGACGTATCACTAAGGATAGCAGCAATGGAGAACGATTTATCTTATTCAATGTTATATAGGCGGTGGAAAAGGGCAGTCGACATATTTAAAACAAACGGACCGAACTCGTTTTCAGTGAAGCTGAAGAGGAGAATATGGCACAGAGGGGAATGGGCCTTCGTATGGTCGAATTTATTGACTTTGTGCAAAATATTATTAAGAGAACCGTGAAACGCCATTTAAAGATGGAAGACTTGGTATTATGCAGTCATGCGGAGGAATTCACATTTAATTAGCGGAAGGACAAACACCGTCGGAACTGAAACGGTCAAAAGTAACGAAGGATAAAAACTGATGCCCGGTACAATACTTTTAGAGACTTTCTATTAAGCAATCATTTAACTGACACAGTAGTCTAGTGGAATGCCGATGAAACCGGTTTAAAAGAAGGAGTAATAAATACAAAGTAATTGAACCCGCTAAAAGAAACATAACGGTGCCGCACATAACAAGTATGATACAGCATTTGACTGTAATGTACTATAACGTGCATCAGGTCAAATGATACCGCCATTTCTGGTTTACCCAGAACTTAAGCCAAGAGGATATAGCCCATTAAATGGGTCACTAGAGGGAACTGACATCGCTTTCACACGGAAAAGTTGGATGAATGCAGAAACATTCTCAAAACTTTGACGCGTTAGCAGTAACTGATCGTCCAGTGGTATTGTTATTGGACAGTGTGAGCAGCCATGTAGATCACTCTGTATTCATGAAAGCCATAGTCAAGTGCATTGAATTATACAGTCTAGTTACAAATGCAACCCACCTAATGTAACTGATGGGTAAGAGAGTATTCGGGCATTTGAAATCAAGATGGCATATGGTAGCCAGGAAAAGGCATCGAATGGAGATATTCGTGCAGAAACTTACAGAAGCCTATCTTCAATTCTACAAGGCGTTGACATTAATCAATGCTTTCCAATGATCTGGCCTTTATCAAGCATATTGCCCAATTATCACTAGTGAGACAATGAAACCCGCACTGTCTTTTTGCAGCACAAAGCATGTGAATGATCAAGATAAAATGCTCAGTAGAAGAATCAGCAGAACTAAAGAAAGGAAATGGAGCACTGGAAGTATTTGAAGAAACTATATTTACACCAGTTCTTGAGCGATATCAGAAGATAATGCAAGAAGAATACGATGTTGCGGGTCAGTCTCCATGTTGTGATGTATATTAAAACGTTATTGCAAAGCTTATCCGACCAACGAATACTTTATACCTACATGTACCACTTACACGGAAAAAGCGAATAGAAGCATTATGGAGTGGATATATTGGCAGACTAGCTCACATACAAGTGGATCCCTGAACACTGAAAGTAGCACTCAAAGTTCAATTACAGACAAATCACCTACAGCGAATCTCTAGTTTTCCCAACTCTAAAGTCAATAAGACAAACAGTGTTAAACACCTTACCTGAAAACTTTACATCACCTGAATGTATTCGAAAAATGTCATTAAAACAGCTTGAAAAAGAAAGAAGCGTTACTGAAAAAAAAAAGAGCTAAACTTTCTTTCCGCAAGAAAATATGTAAAGGTGAAAAGATGTTCAAGAGAAGTGCAAACGACAACAGCCATTACTAACATGACATTGAAAATTATAGCCATTAAACGGTATCATGTGTACAAGATTAAGCCATTATATACAACACCCCCTACACAGTTAATTGTACTTGATACAGTACAGCCATACAAAGGATCTATATGCATACATAGTATGGTTGCCACCACTGGAAACATGTGATATCAGAAGATGCCACTGGCCTTCGAATAGGCCATGTGGCAACGCCATTATCAAGTTACTTCTGTGTAATAATGGACGAAGGAGGAAACATAGCTGCTGGAGTAACAAGGCAACCAGTACCAAGTTTTCCCACATGGCCAGCCCCAAATGAAGAAAGAGGGAGATAGGGGAAGGGTGGTGGGATTGCAGATATTGTATAGACATTGTCATTCCCCTGTTTTGCTGAAATTTGTAACTGTATAGAACTTGTAATATTTCATAACATGAGTCTGCAACTAGTCTCACATTAAAGAAAATAATACCATATGTGTTTTGATATTAATGAATTCTTTCGTTATAAAAAAATAAATAACAAGCAAGATTTTTGTAGTTTTATCTCGCGTCCTACGAGACTATGTGCGATTTGAGTAAGTGATCAATCTGTTTTCTTAGATATCTGATAGGAGTCAATAATGAGTTCACTGCAAAGCGGGCTATCATCATTACAGTTGATATTCGCCATGATATTTCTTTGACAATTTGATATTTCTTTGTATTTACCTTTGAGTCGTTTTCCTCCTTTTATGTAAACTATTATTATTTCACATTAAAACGAACTCCTCCGAAAAATGACAACATATTATTTCTGTCATACTCGTTTGAATATTCTCCATTATTGTATACTTTCATATTGTCCCATTTAGTTTGCATTGAGCTAAGGGTGCAATATTCTACGATATTGCACGCATTGATATTGCACGGGAACTTTTGCTCGTGCTTGCTAAGAGCTGCGAAATAGAAATAAGGAACTACTTTCAAATAAAAATAACGGAATCCTTCCTATAGTGTCAACAAAAAAATACGAGTTTTTTTACAACCTTTTATGGCAAAAATTGATAAAATAATTCAAATGGTCACACACCCACTGTTTTTAACGTTATCGAATGGTAAACAAACTTCAGAAAATCCCTTGATGTTTTTAATGACGTCATCCGACGTCGACGTCGTTTTCGCGCAAAATAATCATCCACACAAAATGAAACTGAATGACAAGATAGGAATTCCATCAAAAGCTATAAAAAAATAACACAAATACAATGAAAAGTAATAGTCATACAATTAACATTGATCAAAAACAATATGAAAGTACATGTATACAATAAAAAGGTTATTGAATTTGTATGGCTAAATATTACTTGGAACTCGTTGTTTTGGCGCAGGACGACTCGCAAGCTCGTCGTCCTTTGCCAAAACAACTCGTTCCAAGTAATATCTAGCCATACAAATGCAATAACCTATAATATTAAATCTATGATGTCGATACTGTTATCACATGCCGCCGTTGTTTACGGCAATATTGTTTTTGTCTTAGTTCTGGTTATGATTAATTGCTGTTCTCTCATCCCCCTTTTTCTGAGTTTCTCCTTCGACTTAATGCTTTTATTTTATTGTGTCTTTTGGGCTATCTCTCTAATAATTACCAACATCATGTTCCCCTTTCCATTCATTGTCTATCTATACATGATGTTTTCGTTGTCTTTTCTGTTTCCCATTTTCAATTTGATGACTCTCAACACCTTGTTCACCTTTTTCTTTAGTGTCTTCCTTTACATTAAACGTTCTTTTGCTTTTCGGCTTCCCTCTTTCACTTTGTTCACTATCAACATCGTATTCCTCTTTCCGTTTAGTGTTTTTCTTGAAGTTACGCTTCGTTTTATTTTTCATCTTCCCCTTTTTACACTCCTCATCGTATTCCTCTTTCCCTTTGGTATCTTTCTTCACACTACGTTTACGGTGAGTATTCTGCTTCCCTCTTTCATTTTGCTGACTTTCCACACCGTTTTCCCATGCCTTCAGTACTACACAATGGTCATTCTGATGAGTTATCAAACTTTTCTCAATCACAAACCCTTTCAAGCAAGCCTCACATTGGAACGGTCTCTCCCCTAAATGGCGTTTCAAGTGCTTCTTAAGATCATATGCAGTCCTAAACTTCTTCGTGCATATATCACAAGGAAATGGCCGTTCATCACTATGCCATATAATGTGCGCGTTCAATTCATTCTTAAAACTGAACGACCGTTTGCAATCTTGACGTGGACACTTGTGTGGTCTATCGCCAGTATGCTTCTGTAAAATAGAAAATAACATAATTACAATATGTTCAGTGTTTAGTACTGTTCGTTTGCATCCGTACAAACATGGTGTGTTCCTTTTTACGTGTTTACGTGTTTCGCTCTACTTTCGAGGACTTGTCTGTTTATTGGGAAAATAAGTTGAAAGGCATAATTCCTGTTAATTGACACAATTATGGCAATTGTCTCTGATTTCTTCATATGAAAGTCAATGAATATTTTATTTGTCATTGCATTATTTAAGGTGATTTTACGATAGGATGAAACATTTAAATTTAAAAAAGTTGTTGACAAGCTTAAATACAAAACTGTAACCAAGTATAAAAGTGGCCATACTTTTGTTAAAATGAAAGAAAGAAGTGTAGAACCTGGCCGTATGATGTCGTCTAATGACACTGAATACATTGGTGATGTTTCAGTCTACTATGTAAAGTAGTTTTTTTTTTAAATAAAGGCAAGAGTTGAAGAACCTGTCTCTACGATGTTGTCTAATGATGCAGAATAGATGTGTGAATTTTGTACAATCCATTATGTAAAGTAGTTTCGGAGATAAACGATTTCATACAAAAGGTTAACACGACGCAGGCGACATTCAAATGATGACAATAACTATTTTTTTGCCTTCGAAGTTAAAAAGTCAGCATTAACAACCGATACAATTATAACACAGAGATAAGCATGCAAATAGAAACATATGTATATAAAACAAATGGCACCTGCATATGGAGAGTCCTTGAAAACTGGTGGTTAAATGTAGACTCACACATATCACACTTGTACGGTTTATCACCGGTGTGCAAGCGCATGTGACGCACCTGCGATGAATTGTTGGTAAACGTACGGTGGCAGATCTCGCATGCATACGGTTTCTCTCCAGTGTGGATTCTCTCATGAACTGTCATGTGAGGACGGTCTTTAAATTCTTTGCCGCAAATCTTACATGAGAAACGCATCGCTCCAGTGTGACCCATCTGGTGTGACTTCAGGTGATTACTCTGCTTAAAAGACACGCCACAAACCTCACATTTAAAGGGTTTGTCTCCAGCATGTATCCGCATGTGTACTCTTAAGTTGCATATCTGCGCGAATACTTTGTGGCAAATCTCGCATGTGCATGATTGCAGTTTTCTGCTAACTTTCTTTGTATCTGTTTGGCTGGCCAAATTAACAGATCCAGTTTGCATGTACCGTTCTGTGATTGTTTTAATGTCTCTCGGTAAATCATCATCCCCACACAGAGGACTGGTTTCCATATCATCAAGAGGTAAATAGTTTGACAGTTCACTGCTGTCGGTGTGTGAAATAATTTGGCCATCGTTCTGAGAACTTGAAAAGGGCTCCATACTTAACAAGGTCGGCAGAACAGTCGTATCACTGGATAAAAGTCCACTTTCAACCGCACTGGCAATACTTTCTAAAGTACTGTGTTCACTTTCCATATCACAAAGTTGACTTAAAGGAGGAGTTACCAGATTTCTGGATGCATTAAAATGATATGCGGGAGAACTAAGTTGATAACAGGGACCACTCAGTTGATCTGCTCGAGTACAACATTGGTCATCAAATCTGAGTTGAACATTCAGAGCACCAAAATCACCAACTGGAAAATCGTGTCGACCTTCCATATGCAAAGTCAAACGTTATACAAATTCAACATGTGTATGTGTAGAAACGCAATGTCAACAGTTGTAGGCGTATGTATGCGACGTCGGGTAGAACTGAAAATATAATATAAATATTATAAACAGACACTAGCAAACAAGCTAGACATGATGGGCTCGTTACTATATACAATCTACAGTGAGAAACAGTAACTGTAACTGGTAAGCTTAAGCTTGTAGTGCTACAGAATAATTCACAGGTAAATATCATGTATACTGTACAAACAGATACAGAACATCTTTGTAAATACGAAAAAGAAACAGGTTTAAACAAAATATCTCGAGATCGAAATTGTCGTTTCAATAAAACATACAGTCATACGAGAGGAGCCCCACTTATATTTGAACACTTTTATTGTGTAACTGAATCAACTTGAAATTCTCGCCGAATATGTTGATTGTAATGTCAAGTCTAATGATTCCTTCGATATGAAACATTATGACATGCACTATTATGTGCTTCCTAATGTTGCTGCATCCGCATTTTAGAAAATGGGTAAAGAATGACATTTTGAAGCAAAAATCGTCAATTATAAAAATAACTGCAATACAAATTTAAACACAAATGCTTTTAAAATATCGTTTAAGGTTATAGTAATCCGATATGTCCATGCCTGAACGTAGAAAAGTGTAATATGCTTTTTTTTTTAATTTGTCGATTTTCAAGATTTTAGCGAAAATTAACATGAAATTCAACTATGAAAATGACTAAATTTACGAAAGCGTCTAGTTCAAAACATTAACTGCAGGCATTTTTGTGAGTTCCTCCGCTATAAAAAACAAGTTTCATAAGTTTCTCAAAAGAAAAGATAGAAACATATATAACTTAAAATTTAGGGTCAAAACACACACATTTGCAAATAATGATAAATATAATATATTTGTTTACCAAATATATCTTTATAAGGTATACGATATACATATATGATATACATCAACAATAACTGTTCATGTTTTTATATCACAAAATATGATAAAAACAGTTATTTGGGTTAATTTATAAAATTATCAGTAACACAGGAGCAAATTTAACTATTATCTGTCAATGTTTTAATATTGCGATAAAAGTCGAGCTTTTAATTCAGCATCTATATTTTTGTCTTAAAATAAAACATACGATCATATTTAAATTATAAACGCAGGTTTAAACAATTATGGTATGTATTTAGCGCAATTATTTGGTTTAAGGTTTATGGCTCCAGCAACATATAGGCTTCAAATTAGAAAATGGTGTACACCTTATTCAAAATGCAATTTAAAAACGACCGCGTGAAATTGGATATTATTTTTAAATGCATACGTTCTAAATGACAGTTTCACATCATTAAATCACGTATTTTTTATGACAATCACTTCCGCTGAAAAAAAACACCTTAAACAAAAGTGTTCAAATATAAGTGGGGCGCCTCTCGTAGAAGAAATAATGATCCCAATACATTTTGATGTAGCCTTACATACAAAGGAAACATATTATAAAGAGAAAACTAGATATTTAAAGTTTAGTCAAATGAAATATGGCTGTTGTTTATACAAGCATTGCCTGATGTAGATTCAGAAACCTCGCCGGAAATTGAGGCGCCTAATACTCTACCTATATTCCCTATTTGCCACGTCGTAGCCCTATGGTGGGTACAGAATATTAAACCACAAGAGCTATGATTCTCACAGCCAAATTATAAAATCACATGATACATGAGCAGTATTTTGAATTAATTAGCATTTTATATGGTAAGATGGATGATAAAACAAGTTATTTAAACGCGTGCGTGTGTGTAGTTATAATGTTTCTCCGCCTGTAAACCAATAGGACATCATAAAGATATTGGTACAGTAGTGCAGAAATTTGTGCCAGCATCTACGGTTAATCTGGGATGAAAGTTTAAACATATAGGTTCATGCGTTAAGGGTACGCATACTTTACAAACTGGGTGGGGTAGTGCAACAAATGAAAGTATATTTTTTGTTTCAAATAGAATGTGTTACCAACACTCAAGTGTCACCTACATGTTGTTGTTATATATTGAAGATTTTGTTTGCAATATTACCTATTGAAAGCAGCAGACGAAGCAAATATTTGCATTTTTACATCGGTACTGTACATACTTCAAACAGGGAGTACCTGCTTCTAATTAACAATCCTAGGTACTTCTGAGATTAAATAAACACTGCCTAACATTGACCAACAACTTGTCCACACTCTTTAGAAGAGAACACAAGAAGTGAATATACACAAGATGGAATACATGATATCTCATGTTGACACTCCATAAAAAAATCTGTTTTGACAAGCAGATTTTCCCCCAAAAGTAGATGTAAAATGCAAGTATGGTGTCCCCAAAAAACCTAACACTATGTTAAATTACAGGTATTGCAAATTATATTCCTCAATATAAACTGGTCCGTGATATGATCAATATCAGCAATTTGACGAATTTAGAGGAGTAGTTGCCAAAAAAAACCGTTTATTGACAAATCAACGATACATAACTCGCCATGGCAGAAGATTTGCTAATCTTTGATCACTAGAATTAACAAGAGCTGTCGGAGAACAGCGCAGCTCGACTAATCGATTTTTCGGAGAATAATAAATTTATAGCTAGTATATACCATCAGAAAACAGGGCTACAACAATGTGGGGTGGGGTTGGGAGCACAACATAACTATGTGTAAAAATTGACCAAAACTACAAAGAAATATGTAAAACAAAAAAATCAAAAAAAATCGAGTTTTGAGTGGGGTCAGGGCAACATATATGTGTAAGAAGCTATGTAATAATTCACCAAAACAACACAAAAATATGAAGAAAAAGATTAAAAAAATCGAGTTTGAGTGGGGATGGGGTAGAGGCGTGGGGTGGGGAGGTCAACATGTGTATGAATTGACTAAAACAACAAAGAAATATGTAAAAAAAAAAGAAAAATAATTCAAGTGGGACGGGGTGAGAGGCGGGTGTGATGGGGGGGGGGGGGGGGGTCGGGGGGGGGGGGGGGTCGGGCAGCAGATATGTGTTAGAATTGACAAAAGCAGCACAGAAATATGTAAAAAAAAAGAAAAGTTTCAAGTGTGGGGGGTAGGGGGTGAGAGGCATGGGGGGAGGTTGCAACATATATGTGTAAGAAATGACAAAAACAACAAAGAAATATGTAAAAAAAATAAATATTTTTTTAGATTTTCAAGTGGGGGTTGGGTGGGGGGGAGCGGGGGTGAGAGGCGGGAGTGGGTTTGGAGCGGGGGGGAGGGGGCAACATATGTGTGTAAGAATTGACTAAAACAACAAAGAAATATGTAAAAAAAAAAAAATCCAAGAGTGGGGGGGGGGGGGGGGGTGATGGGGGGAGGGGGGTTGCAACATATATGTGTAAGAATTGACAAAAGCAACACAGAAATATGTAAAAAAACAACAAAAAAACATTAGATTTTCAAGTGGGGGTTGGGTGGGGGGAGCGGGGTGAGAGGCGGGAGTGGGTTGGTGGGGGGGGGGGGTGGGGGTTGGGGCAACATATGTGTGTAAGAATTGACTAAAACAACAAAGAAATATGTAAAAAAAAAAAGGTTCCAAATGTGGGGCGGGGTTGGGGGGGGGGGGGGGGGGGTGATGGTGTGAGAGAGGGGGTTGCAACATATATGGGTGAAGTTATAAGATGCATAATGCTATAACAAATCCCAAACCAAAATTATCGATATATACATGCTTACATGCAAACCTAGATCTGCCTTTATTGCACATTTTATGGGCCATCACAATTTGGGTTCCATGGGAACCCAGAATTTGCAGAAGACAAAATTACTTATCCAACCATTTACAACATACTATAAGGAAACCAATTCCAAAATTTAGTTCAGCTAGGACAAAAAATGTAAGAGATATAGACCTGTAAACACAGCTCACACACAAAATTTGATGTGAATCAGAATTTGGGTTCCATGGGAGCCCAGGGGTTACAGGAACCAAAATGACTTAAGCAGCCCTTACGATAATGCTATAAGGAAGCTAATGGCCAAATTCGGTTGTGCTAGGATAAGAATTGTAAGAGATATAGACGTGTAAACACAGCTTACACGCAAAATTTGATGTGAAATGGGAGCCGATGGGTTACAGGAACCAAAATTGCTTATGGAGCCCTTAAGATAACGCTACAAGGAAGCCCATGAACAAATTTGGTTGTGGTAGAATAAGAAATGTAAGAGATATAGACTTGTAAACACAGCTTACACGCAAACCTTGATGTGGGACGCCGACGCCGACACCAACGCCGACGCCGACCCCGGGGTGATTACATAAGCTCTCTTATTCTTCGAAAAGTCGAGCTAAAAATAACAAGAGGTCAATTACCTTGAAGCTCTACTGAAAGGTTTTGATAGCTAGATCAGCATTCTTGTGAAGTTTCATTTTAAATCTGTCAAGTATATGTACTTTCAGAGGAGTAGTCGCTAAAAGATTTTACTATATAACCGTTTGTAAAAAAAAAAGGTCGCTGGCAAGAAGAAGTCGCTACAAACTTGTTTTTTAAAAATCTATTTTTAGCTTTGGCGGCCATCTTGGAGGGCAACATTTATGTAAAGATTCATGAAAATCAATTTTGTAGTTTCAAAGGAGTAGTCGCTACAACAAAAGGTTTACAGATGGACAGACAGACGGACGGACGGACGACGGACACCGTACCACGGCATAAGCTCTGCTGATCTTTGATCAGTAGAGCTAAAAACACAAAGTATTTTTAAAAAAACACACAAAGTTTTTCAAGAATTCAGTATGTATGTCACAAATATTTTATTCTGATATGTTGGATGCTATTATAAATACATTGTAATTTCATGAAGTTGAGTTGATACGGGTTCTTGTCATCATTCATAGTTAAAAAGTAAAATTAGTATCTATAGTACTATATATGCATTAGCTTTGTTCTTTTGTATTAACATACTAATAATTCCAACTTGAAATAATTTCAATCACTAACTTTAATAGCATGTATATAAATACTATTTGTTCAATATTAAACAAAATTAATCAAACGACAAGATGATGTGTAGAATGTGTCGCCAGACTTTTTTCAAAACACAAAATCTCGTGAAATTGCTGGAGCGATTTACTACGAAAAGTGTTTGTTTACTTCTGATAATAACATCTAAAACCTTCCATACGTACATATTTTGACAGATCGCACACAATTAACCACATCCTACCTAAGAATTACCATAGATAAGTTAGAAATTGATATTTTCCTTAAAATGAGTTCATATTCTCTTAAAATCTTCGCAAAAATATCTTGCATGAAATTTCATTTTGAAGCGGAAGTCCGTATAGTATTGCCAGTAAGAAAATATTACCATTTGTTTTAATTTATTTAGCTTAAAAACTTAAAATTTGTTTTAATTAATTAGCTTAAAAACTTAAAAAAAAGCTACAATTTATTGTTTATTTCTTCCACTTTATATAAAACATGAAGAATGAAACAGCAATATGCTAAAAGCATCCTTGTTCAATAGATAACTAGAAAACAACACTACGCTTTTGTTTTTAGCGTTTCCGTCTTGGCCTCGTTAAGCCGGCCTCCTTCGGATTTATTCCCAACGCTATGCGGCTTCAGAACAGACTATGCATGTTGTGTCCGAGACTTGTTTCCGAGATTTTGCTTTATAATGCGGATGAATCGGTAAGTTTACAATAAGTTAGTTGAAACACTGAATGAAAAGGAAGAACTAAGGTGCAATGTTTCAACTGAATTTTATAGGTAATCATTGTTTTTTTGACATATCAGTAATGCTGCAATGTTTATTTAATTATGTATTTAAGTTGGGTGACGATTGTCACGGAATCAGTTCGTTAAACCTATATTTCAGGTTTGTTTACATTTTTTCATGAATGAACAAAATGGATGCTAAATGGATGTACTAAATTTGACAACACCACCAAACTTATTTACGAATTACTAAGGATGTACGTGAAGTTTAGGGCTCGACGTTAAACGGACAGCTTGCCCATGGGGCAGGTTAATTCTGAAATTTACTTGCCCGTGCCAGTTTGCTGGTTGCCCAATTATTTAGACCAGAAGTTTTTATTTTATCATATACTGTTTGAGGCTTTTTGAATATTAGACCACTCAATTAGATAACTCTCACAGCACCTTTCTGATAATTCTAAAAGCTGCTCTGATACTTACAATGTAACAACAATAATAGTATCGGAAACCTGCAAAGATTGATGGGTTTCTTTTATATTTTGTCATATTCTATGGTCCTTGTCCCTCAGTTTTGAAGTTGCCCAACGGGATTGAGCCTTTCAAACTTTACCTGTCCGGAGCCAAGTTTTACCTGCCCCGGGCAGGCGGACAGTCCTTAACATCGAGCCCTGAAGTTAAGGTAAAAAGCTCCAAAACATTCTTGGAAAGTGTCATATCTGTGTAAGAACATTTCACAAGTGCATAACATATGTACGGTTAAGACTTAAGTTAAATATATTGGACGCATGTTTTAATCGGTTAATCCCTATTGTTTTTTGTATTGATTATGCAATTAGTAAAATAATTTTAATTTGTAGTGCTTTTAATTTACTCTCTCCTTAAACATTTAGAAGAAAATATGAGCTTTGGTTAAGGACAATCTTTAGTGAAAGGAAAAACCTATATTGCTTTTAACCACCGCACCCACTTTGTATAGTATGAAGGACAATGTTTAGTGAATTTGAAAGAAAAAATATATATTGCTTTTAACCACCCCACCCACTTTGTAAAGTATGCGTACCCTTAATTCTTACTAATCTTAGGTCTCTGGTTAATTCAACCTAATTTCCCGTGTTGGCTGTTTTGGGGTTTTACACCTTAGAGGTGTATATGCTTACACCTTAGAGGTGTATAAGTCTACAACTCGAGGTAGATATGCAACTGTTGGTGGTAAACCTTGATATTCATATGACGTACCCCACCCACACAAATTGTCATTTCCAGTTAAGAGTATTTCACACCGAAACGCTGTTTTAAATATTCATTAATTTAAGCATTTATAAGTCTCATAAACAGCACTAGTGTAATTTTTCATAGGAAATAAGCAAGCAAACATGAACTTACAAATGTTAAGCAAATTGAAACGACGTAAGATAATGATGCCGAATTTGTTTTTTAAATAGTAAATGGCGGAAATATATATAAGGGGAGTAACTCAGGCTAATATAATATAAACACTTCCTCATTAAAATATAAAGCGCTATTTTGTTCATGTGAACCGATCTATCGGTGTGTGTGTGTGTGTGTGTGTGTGATCTCGGTGTGTGTGGGGTGTGTGTGTGGGGGGGGGGGGGAGGGGGGGGACTCTGGCTCCTTTTCTGTTAGTGAGATACAAACACACCAGTTGTTTATAACTATTAATACTATATACCTTTGTTTTCTGTCAGTGAGATACAAACACACCAGATCTTTATTTTATAACTATTAATACTCTGTGGGAGCGTCAGGAACTAATTATTCAGCAGTTTTGATCATTTTTATACTCCGCTACAGGGATTCTTTTTCGTGAACAGTGCCGGACTATTTCATTGAACAAATCTCAAAACGCCGCCATTTTTTTTTGTACAACCATAGGAATCGGACGTATTGTAAACATAGTACAGTATGTAGGTCCCCGCATGTATATATTTTTATATAAAAATATATTTTAATATACTAGTAGTGGATAGTGTGGTTTATTACATGCAAATACAATATGTCCGATTCCTGTGGTACAACTCGCGATTCAGACTGCCGTTATCGATTTTACGCGTACCTCTGTTACTGGCGTGAACGCCTTTGTAAACGTTCTGCGTCAGATTACGTCATGCATACGTAGAATGTGTTGACACGCTGGTAAAAGTTGAAACAGGCGAGTTGTAGGGTATATCGTGGAACCTGATGTTACACTGCAGTGTGTTTATTACGTAAAGAATGAAACAGTTTGACTGTCGTAGAACCCTGCAGATAAATAACCAGTAAGTTTAGTTATAAAATGTAACTCGTTTTTCTGCATAATTTGTTTGATTATTTTTTATGCGAAGCACATGCATGATACCATGCCATGACATGGGTTGTTCACACAATATCATTTTTAAACGTTAAGATGGGTAAAGACATCCTGAAATAAACTTAAAACTGACTGAATTTATAAACCCTGACAATTCGCATGATTGCGAGGATCAACCTTCTCTTTTGTGTGTGCGTGCGTGGGTGATGATTTAAATCGGACACTCAAAAAATCTCTCTTCCAATTCTAGCTCTATTCGTTCTCGTTATCTCCCGACCCCAGCCACGACCAAGATTTCTCCCACACTGTGACATTCACTGGTATGGCTATGACGGGGAATACCTATGATGGGCATGGTCAAACCTCATAAATTGACGTGTGACCAATGGATAGTACAACAACAACAACCATTTCAAAACATTTGTCCCTGCCCACCCCTCACCCCATACTAACTTGACCTTTCTTTTGAATTTGCTTTATTCTGACTCTGCATCACCCAGCTACCACAGTCTGGCACAGGGTTAGAATAATCGAGGTGTTTACTTATTGGCCTGCCATTTCTTGGAGGAAAAAATAGGTCGACCATAACCTAATTTATTTTCCATGACCTGCCATTTCTTGAAACAAAAATTAGAGTAAGACCGACCATAACCTTTTATTTTACATGGCCTGCCATTTCTTGAAAAAAAAATAGGCCGACCATATACTATTATTTTACATGGCCTTCCATTTCTTGAAGTATACCATAACCACGAACAAGTTAGTGTCATAGCCAACATGTTTTATTCCAATCTATGTTCTAACAAGCTTACTGTACATTATAAATAAAATTGAATCCTTAATGAAATATTCAAATTTTAGATGATAGTTATATAGTTATGTAGAGATGTGTTTATATATTGTTTCATTTATATCCATAGGGAAACATGATGCCTGCATGACTTCAGAACCAAATACATATTCTGATCTGACATCCGCTGTGACTCTTGGTTGGACGAGTTGACTGTTGAGGTTGAAGGAAAACTTAAAACATGAATTTCATAGAGGTTTGTATGCAGGTCTTATTTATATGGTGAAAAAAGCATTTCACATCATGATGACAATAATATATTTAGGAAGAATTACCTCAGGAAATTGCATTGCCCATTCATGGATTTTTCCCCAATTTAGGCCAAAAGGCCCTTTCCCCAAAACTGGTAAAAAGGCCCTGGCTCAAAAATGATTTTCTTTTGATTTACATATTTGTATTTCAAGTCATATCTCTGGGCTCCACGGCTCATTAAATAGCAACATTGCATTGAATATTTACATTTACTTTATTTATTTATTTTCTTTTAAAAGAAATAGCGTTCATTTCAAATAAACTTTTTCAAGGAGATATACACAAACACTGTAAATACATTGACGGTATATATAGTGGTCTAGCTCTCTGTAACAGAGTCATGCATGGGGGACTTAACTTATACATTATCATTTCTCGTTTATGGGTATTTTACTAACGTAAAATAAAAGGAAAATGCTGACAACTATATTTCTATAACTGGTAAAATTTAGGCATTGAATTATACATGTATAGTGTTCAGCAGATGAAACCGGGGGTTCATAAGTGGCTAAGAGACACTATCCGGATATACCAGGATATGATTTACATTTGAACTTCTGTTATCTAAAGACGTAGGATGCTGTTGTTTCCTCATTACGTCATTACGTCATTCCTCATTCAGCTTACATAAACTAATAAACTATACGCACTATACGCACTTTGACACGTGTGTGTTGAAATAAGTAGCACGTGCAACAACACAACACACACGTGTCAAAGTTCGTATAGTTTATTACTTTGAATAGCAAAGTGATCGTATAGTTTTATTAAACAAGTAATTGTTGATGTAAGCAAGTTCAGTCTAAAACATAAAGTTAATCAGTTACTTCTGCAACAGAGTCAGATTCTATTACTTCCTAACTCTAACAACAATCCTAACTCTAACAACAAGCTTGTTGCCGTAAACACCAGCAAAGTTCGTAACACCGAACCGTTCTTTATCGAACCAAGATCCTAACCGACAACCCTATCTGCCTACCGTAACTGCTGTGTCTCTGCCGCTTTATGCAGGCCAATATATACTAACAACACCCCTATTGTAGTACACGAATCCTGTTTCTGCAGGATATCGAATCTAAGTTTAGTGTCACTGATATGATGATTATACAGTGGTCAAAGTTTGCTTGGTCAGCTGAATAAATATTAAATTATAAAGCCGCCATACCCACAGGAGTCCGATGAATGGATGGTAGATCTTACCTAAGGCCAAATAAAATTATACCAGTGTTTACTGTAACATTGCTGAAAAAAATAGGGTAGGTAGGTAGGCATTTTATTTTATTTTATTTTTATATTTTATTTTTTGATGAAGTTAGATTTAAGGTTGCGATGTGTTTTGATGAATGGGAAAATGTGGTATTTTAAAAACTACAATAGATAACAATATAACATTGTGTGTTTTATTGTTTCCCAAAAGGCCTGGCAACAACTGTCTCTTTTCCCAATCACTTGCAATTATTGCAAAGGGGGTAAAACAGTTTAATGATATATTTTTCGCAAGTCCGGAAGAGGGTCAGTTCCAACAGCAGGACAATTAGCACACGAGTCGGCCGTGATCGCCTGAATATAATTATTTTTTCATTTTTTTTATTTTTTATTTTTTTTTAAATTTCAATAATAAAAAAAAGAAGTCGGGGATGTTTTCAGAGGGTCGGTCGGGTTAAATTAAACTCAGGTATAGTTTTATTTAGCCTAATAAGTGCATTTTCTTTATTTTTCAGACAGGTTGCTGCCATTTTCACAAAGTGCATGGTTACGTATACTAATGGAGCAAAGTGATGAAAAATAATTTCAATGGATTATCTTTAACTACATCTACATGAAGAATGACATGATGCATATTACTCAAAAAAAATATCCCTGGATCATCGGTTTTCCTCCTGCATAAATATCACTTTCATCCGTGCCATTGAGAGTGATGTGAAAGAAAGTATAGTTGCTTGTTTCGTACTCAGTCAATAAAAAAAAACACCCATTGAGAAGTTGAAGAAATACATATTTTTATTGAACATAACCATAACCATACGGTATGGTGTGAAGTAAGACTCCACAATACAGATAAACTTATAATAGGTTGTGTATATAGAAGCCCCAATAGTGACTGTGCAAATAATCTCAAACTGCCTGGCCTTATTGGCAAAATTTTATCAAATGTGTATTCCCATGTGTTAATTATGGGTGACTTCAACTTTAAAGAAATCAAGTGGGATATTATGAGAACCACCTGTGGGTATGAGCACCCAGCAAATGTCTTCTTTGAAAGTATCAGAGATAACTTTCTGTTTCAACATGTTGTTGAAGCAACCAGATATAGAGCTGGTGATGAACCCTCTTTAATTGACCTCATATTTACAAATGAGGAAAATATGATTGAATCAATCAACTATGACCCAAGTCTTGGGAAAAGTGACCACATAATGCTAAACTTTAAATTCAATTGTTATTTTGACCTTGAAGTCAATAATACACAAAAATTGAACTTCCATAAAGGTGATTATATTCAATTGAACAGAGATTTGGATGATGTCGATTGGAACGATGTGATAGGGGAAAAACCAATAGCTGAGGCCTGGAGTAGCTTTGCTGAAACCATTATCAATCTATTAGAAAAATCTATACCAGTGAGCAGAGTCAATCCACGGTCAACCAGAAATAACCCTATTATAGATAAAAATGCAATCAAAATTATCAGAATAAAGCACAGGAAATGGACAAAATATAAACACTGTAAAAATGATATGAACTATAATGAATATAAATTAGCAAGGAATAATGTTGTCTATGAGATGAGAAGATGTAAATATGTCTATGAAAAGGATTTGGCAACAAAAATCAAAACTGATAACAAACTATTCTGGAAATACGTCCGATCAAACACCAAAACAAAAATTTCTGTTAGTAACTTAGAAAACACCAATGGCGGTATAACAAGGAACGACAATGAAAAAGCCGAAGTACTTAATAACCATTTTGTATCTGTATTTACCAATGAAAATATTGATATTATACCAATACTGGAAGAAAAACCAAATTGTTCTAAATTAATAAACATCAACATTACAGAGGAAATTGTCAACAAACTATTATTTCAAATAAAGTCTTCTAAATCACAAGGACCAGATAATCTCCACCCTCGAATACTCAAAGAATGTGCGAATATATTGACTGCACCACTTACAAATCTCTTCAAGAAATCATTGGATGAAGGAAAATTACCAGAAATATGGAAAACAGCCAATGTGACTGCAGTCTTCAAATCAGGGAAAAAGGCTAAGCCGGAAAATTATCGACCAATCAGTCTTACACCGATATCCTGTCGGATAATGGAAAAAATTGTTCGAATGGAAATGGTTGACCATTTAATCGAGAACCAACTATTATCAATTCACCAACATGGTTTCAGACGGGGCTGCTCCTGTGCTACTCAGCTATTGGAGTGTCTCGATGACTGGTCAGAGGCAATTGACTGCGGTCAAGAAGTCGATGTCATTTATCTGGATTTTAAAGCGGCTTTCGACAAAGTACCCCATAAAAGCTTAATGAGTAAGGTTAAATCTATGGGAATAACTGGTAAACTTTATGACTGGATAGAGGACTTTTTAACAAATAGAAAACAGAGGGTGATGGTCAATGGGCAGGTCTCAGAACTCAGGGATGTCACAAGCGGGGTACCCCAGGGCAGTGTTCTTGGGCCTGTTTTGTTTCTTATTTACATCAATGACCTCCCGGACGCCATGTCCTGCACCGCCAAACTTTTTGCTGACGATACTAAACTGTATACATGCATAAATAGCCCACAGCGTGAGATAGACTTACAAGACAGTATCTTCACTGCATGTGAATGGGCTAAAAAATGGCAAATGATATTTAATGCCAAAAAGTGCAAACACTTACATATTGGTAATAATGATGAAGAATCCGATGTATTCTACATCAAGGATAATTCGAATAAAATAGAAGAAATTACCAAGGTAACACATGAAAAAGACCTGGGAGTAACATTTGACTCAAAATTAAAGTTCTCCTATCATATAAGTGGTAAAGTATCTAAGGCCAATAGAAACCTCGGTCTAATATATAAAACTTTTACATACATGGATAGAGAAATGTTTCTGTGTTTATATAAGTCCCTTGTTAGACCACACCTTGAATATGCTACGGTGGTTTGGTCTCCATACCTAAAAAAAGATATAATTGCCATAGAAAATGTCCAAAAAAGAGCGACTAGGATGGTGGAAAACCTCAGTAACTTTTCATACCATGCTCGACTCACTATGCTAGGACTACCAACCCTTGAGTATAGAAGAGAGCGGGCTGACGTGATTCAGGTTTATAAAATCTTAAATAATATCGATACAGTTGACAAAAATAAACTGTTCACTCAGGCCCCTGAGCTTGGAACAAGGGGAAATTCCAAGAAACTATTTAAAAAAAGAGCAAGAATTGATATTAGGAAATATTCATTTGCTTACAGAGTCGTAGAATCTTGGAATAAACTCTCTAACACTGTGATTGAGGCACCCACCATCAATTCCTTTAAAAGTAGGCTAAATTTACATTGGGCAAATCATCCAAATAAATTCAACCCAAAAAACTAATAAGGAACCGGAAGTCCTTCACTATGATATAAATCATAACTAGACTGGGAAAACAACATCAAAAAGGGCCTAAGAAACCTGTTGGTTTAGACTGGCTTCTACTACAGTATGAACAGTATACATAACCAAGCATACATGTCGATGATGAGCTATGTTTAAAAAAAAAAGTTCCCAATTGAAAGATTGAAAAAAAGGAGCGTACGTGTGACAAATATTGAGTAGAAAAGGTTTAAATGCATGTAGTTGACCTTGGTGTATATACATAGTATTAAAAATACTTATAAAATGAATGTTTTACTGTATTTTTTTCCCAATTTGTATGAACAATAACGCTAAAATTTCCAGTTGTGATGGTATGTGTTATGTTCCCAAGGAATAGAAAGAAAACATTGTCTGGCGTCCGGCACACTTTAAATGGACACACAGCAATCTTGATTGTTTTAAAACTCGCGGCGTCCAGTTAGTTTTCTACATAACTTGCATTTGTCCAATCATTTATATCAGTGTTTCTTTCCTTATATACGTGGTACCGAAAAACGGTACCATTCCCAAATTGCTTTTGTGTGATAGTGAACTACTTCCAATTTAAGGCAAAATGACGCGAATTTTACTAATTGAATGTGTACCGGTACCATTCCCAAAAGGGTGAAAGAAATCACTGTAAGTATAAGAATAATATTAAGCAAATTGTCTTTGAATATTTCTGTCCTGAGGCCAAAAAAAAATACCTGTGTTTCCAGTGGCCCGACCGATCCTATTTGTAAGGGCCGAATCTAAAACTTTTTATGAAAAAAATAAATAAAATTGTTCTATACAATGATTTATCACAATATATCGAGGTAAACTGACATCACAGAGAAACTTTCAATTGTATCTTCAACTTGTATGGGGTTTATGAGATAAATAGAATCTCACAATATCATGCTCCAAAAAAAAAAAAAGCCTACCGACCCTAATTTTTTAGAGCATGCAATAGGAAACACTTTTTTTTGCCTGATGATAGTATAGTAGGAGGCTAAAGGAAATCCTAGCGCTAGCCTAGTGTACCAATAATATATTTAAACCTATGGTAAAATAACGAAGAAAAAATAAAAACACAAAATTGTATTCAATGTACGTTTGACAAGTATTGAGTAGGGACACACAGCATAATTATACTGGATTATAAATCGAGAATAACACTTGATAAAAACTTCCAAGATTGTCATGTGTCCCTTTAACCTAAACTTAACTTTGAAAAGCATGTTTCATCATCTAACTTGCATGACCTATTTATCATAATTCACTAGTGTAATAAATTTGCAAATGAAGGCCAAAATGGTCTTATCCATTCAGCTTGGTTTGCAATCAGAATTGCCGCGTCGATTTCTGTTGCCATTTAACATGACATGATTATATATATATCTATACTTAGGTCACTACATTAATAAATGTATCCAGTCCAGTTCTTCCTTGTCAAGTTATTTTGTTCAGAACTACTGACATGTCCAATAACTCTGAATTGCAGCATGGTCACAGGCAATTCTCTTTGTTCAGACACAGGTGTAAATTGAATCGTTTAATTGAAAATAAGACCTGTCAGAATAACTGTGAGAATAACAGTGCGAATAGAATAATAACTGAAATAGAGCTGAAATGGACATGCTACAAAACAAATAGAGTATGGTTTCATCTCGTTGGTTAATTTAAACACGCGGAGTTATACCCCTTCTTGTATCTACTTGCGTAGCATGGCAGACGTTTAGACATCACTTTGTCCGGCACACATTAACATGCAACCTAACCTTGGTCATAACTTGAAAAATATTTGACCTATCACACACATCTTCATCTTTTCCCAGGTAATGTTGTTACACATGTCCAATAACTCTGACTTTCATTTTAGCATAGGTTTGCCATTTTTCATAAAACGTTAACCTGCAATCTTACCTAACTCATAACTTGGCAAAATACTGGCCTATGGTCATAACACGTTATACAGTTCTTCCTTATCAATTATCCATTACAGAGCATGCCTCTTTTCTAAATTTAAAAATCTGCTCCATAATTCATGAAGGATTGCAACCCTTGTATTCAAGCTTCTAAAGTTAGATTCATTTTTGCTGAAATACATATAAGCATATATATGGCAGGCAAAACAAGTGTTCCATGGAACACTTTTCTAGTAATAAACCTTGAGTAATTTAAAGATGAAAATTTTTGGTCTGGATATTTCGACCACTCGGCTTCTTATTTTGCTGAATCATAACTGTTAGTTTAAAGGGGGTTATATTGATATCAGTTGCACATCCAATTCAAATAAAGTACTATTTTCACAAAACAAGAAATTATAAGCGCCTTAAAGCATCATATGAATTAGTATAAATGAGTTTTAATGGATCAAAAACTAGTCAAGTCGTCTAGTTTTCCTGATTAAACGAGTACATAACGAGTTCCGTTCTATCATAAAAAAATCATGCTCTTGTTATTTTAAAACTCCCATCTTCAATTAGTGTTTACTCTACTTTTTTAACCAATCATTTGCCTCCGTATTTCAAATACTTGCACCAATTATTCATGGAGATTTTACTATCATCACTCTTCACGTTAAGAGTTGGATCTATATAGAGACTACAAACTTTTGGAAAACACTAAGTCGGATAGAGGTTATGAAGAGAAATCGTCACCATTCAGAAATCGAAAGGGAGGTAGCGAATGGACCGACAGCAGCAAAACTATATTTGGGGGTAATACTGAAGTAGGAATACCCAACTGATCCCTGCTTGATGTATTTTTCAAAAATCAGACAAAACATGTCATTTAAAAAGAAAAGAAGACCTGTGTACATCTCACAAGTCAACGCGTCTTCTAATGGCGAACTGAATTTATTTTGCTACTACCCGGTGACTGTTCGCATAGCTGTCCAGACCCAGTGGATGTCAAGAGTGATATGGGGTTCCAAGGGGCGGTTGTTTCTTGGGTTGGGGGTCAAGGTTGGCGGAGCGCAGGAAGTCCGAGATGGTCTGTGGTACAATTTAATAGAATTCATTTGTCACAAATAATTATTTATCTTATTTTTAACATTTAAACACACATTTCAACTTCAAAGAAAAAAGGAAATTGAGCATACCGGGTGGAGAAATTGAATGGGAGAACTACATTTTATAAAAAGAAGTCGGGAACAAAAAAAAAAGGCAACTATTCAGAACGCGTGAGAACATAGAACGTATGGCAGTGAGCTTGATTTAACACGAAAATGAGTGTCTGACGCTCAATGGCGAATGCGTGAGACTTGACAGGTATGTGTTTGCTGTACGATTGGTAACCTAACGGTCCCCTTACTATAATTGTAATCCCACTGGGAGCTCGACATGTTTACAAGTGAGAAGGTGCCGATGCTTACGGATGGTAGGAGGTATACAGTACTGGTTCTACTCAGGACACACACACACACACACACACAACAAAAACCGACTCGTATATAGCCTAAAAATGTGCTGAAAATGACGTAAACACCATTCAACCAACCATCAACCTATACCTCGAAAATGTGTCCATTGAACACGGATGCCCCGCTTTATCGCAGTCACAGATACACAAGAATCAACAATGTGTAAGTAGGTCAAGCTCATTCTCATTGACTTTTTTAGTATGAACATGTTTTTCCATGCCATTTGAAAGTTGTATGATTTACTAAATGAGGAATCAAACGACCAGACAAGGGTAACACTATATGCCATGCCCGCTTTCTTGGAGGGGTATCTAAACAAGGACGACCTTACCACCAGAGTATTCTGTCAATTTTGAGTGCTGTCACTGGATCCGAGACTGAGTCTGGGTTGAGGCACGGTTGTTTTACCACATGTTTTATTTCATTGGGATCATTCTAAGTCCCATTTTTGTATGATTAGACACTCAGGCATTCAGGGCAGAGTTTCATGGTAGGGGGTAGGCTAGATGTTGTTTTTTTAAAATCAGAATGATGATACCTGTAATTGATTTAAGTCAGATGCCTCGGTAATACAGTGGATAAGGTGTTGCACCTAAGAGCTGGGCTCGACCCCTGGTGATGGCATGTCTGATGGGAATATTTATCTCCATCTCATCTCCATCTGAGGTTGTTGTTCCAATCAATAAACCCATAGTTCATATTGTTTGCGTCTATAATTCAAATGACCTTACAGACTGTCAGTCATATACATGTAAACCCATAACCACATTGTTTGGGGTAGGGAAGGCGGGAGGGGCGGGGATGGGCGTCGTCGGAGGGATAATAGCCTATGGTGTTTCTTTTAAAGGGCTCCCCGACCAAAAACAAACAAACACATATAAGCACACGCATCCTTGAGAATTGAGATGACAAAAATTGTGCGCGTACATCTTTTCACCCTGTGAACGTTTTAAAAACCCATGTGACGTCACATTTCTTGTAACTAATGTGGACTTCGGGGGCAAACACGGTATTGTGATTGTTGCAATGGTTTTAATAAAATTAGAATTTAAAAGATCTATCATGTTACCGATTTATTTATAAACATTTAGCTACTGAATGACATTTTGTTCATTACCGTTTATAAGCTAATTTCAGAATTTTATCACGCAGTGAGCTGACCTCTGTTACTCATATGCCGTGTAACACCACTACACAAAATAACGCTTGCGTAAACTAGTGACCAAACGTTTTTTTGGGTAGCAAAAAGTACTTTTTTCAAATTTTCTTGAAAATTTGAATATTGCTAGAGGAAGGATTAAAACTCATCATTCATGCTCTTGTCTTTTTTCTCGCTGTTAAAATCTCCATAAAAATTGAATTACAAAATAAAAATAACTGAAGTCGATCGATAAACGGTCGACATTTTCCTATTTCACTGCTTTATTATCGGAGATAATTTTTACAATAACAAAACATAGACTGCACATTTTTTAAAAAGTAGAATATGACGCATTAATGGTTATTTTATATGGAAATGGTTGGTATAAATTCTTTATGAATTTTAATAATAAAAAATGATTTTAAAAATGTTTTGTTGAAAGCACCCGATTGGAAAATGTCTCATTATTTCCTCGTGAAATTGTATGGACGGTTATGAAACGCTTTTTTTGGGTAGAAAAAAGTACTTTTTCCAAATTTTAATGATATTTTGCAGGCTTTTAGAGGAAGATTTTTTCTTGACGTTATTGCTGTCGTCTTTTTTCTCGCTATAAGAACAAATTGTAATTATCAATTTGATTAAAAGCTCAAATTTCACTTAAATTTTCGAAACAGTCGGGGATTTGTAAATGCCTAGAAATTGTGTTTTTAATAAAACAGAATAGACAAAACACGTAAAAACTTAAAATCCACTGTGTATTTGTTTATGTGTGTCATCTTTGTACATTGTCAGCTGAATACAATTTACATCACTGGTGTCATTTAGACTGCGATCCTGAAATTTGCTCAAACTGATTTTTTATTAACAGATTTTTTATATCCACATCCTACTAAAACAGATCACGACCTCGTGTTACGACGTCGTCTAGCTGTGCCAATGATCATAGCTCCTATGGTTTACTATCCTATGCACGCCTATCTGTGCCAATGATCATAGCCCCTATGGTTTACTATACCATGCACGCCTAGCTGTGCCAATGATCATGGCTCCTATGGTTTACTATCCTATGCACGCCTGGCTGTGCCAATGATCATGGCTCCTATGGTTTACTATCCTATGCACGTCTAGCTGTATCAATGATCATGGCTCCTATGGTTTACTATCCTACGCACGCCTGGATTTGCCAATGATCATGGCTCCTATATCTTACTATCCTATACACGCCTAGCTGTGCCAATGATCATAGCTCCTATGGTTTACTATCCTATGCACGCCTGGCTGTGCCAATGATTATGGCTTCTATGGTTTACTATTCTATGCACGCCTAGCTGTGCCAGTGATCATAGCTTCTATGGTTTACTAACCTATGCACGCCTAGCTGTGCCAATGATCATGGCTCCGATGGTTTACTATCCTATGCACGCCTGGCTGTGCCAATGATCATGGCTCCTATGGTTTACTATCCTATGCACGCCTAGCTGTATCAATGATCATGGCTCCTATGGTTTACTATCCTATGCACGCCTGACTGTGCCAATGATCACGGCTCCTATGGTTTACTATACTATGCCATCCTAGCTGTGCTTATGATCATAGCTCCTATGGTTTACTATCCTATGCACGCCTGGCTGTGCCAGTGATCATGGCTCCAATGGTTTACAATTCTATGCACGCCTGGCTGTGCCAATGATCAAAGCTCCTATGGTTTACTATCCTATGCACGCCTAGCTGTGCTAATGATCATAGCTCCTATGATTTACTATCCTATGCACGCCTAGTTGTGCCAATGATCATGGCTCCTATGGTTTACTATCCTATGCAGGCCTGGCTGTGACAATGATCATGGCTTCTATGGTTTACTATCCTATGCACGCCTGGCTGTGCCAATGATCATGGCTACTATGGTTTACTATCCTATGAACGCCTAACTATGCCAATGATCATAGCGCCTAGCTGTGCCAATTATCACGGCTCCTATGGTTTACTATTCTATGCACGCTAGCTGTTCCAATGATCATAGCTCATATGGTTTACTAACCTATACACGCCTAGCTGTGCCAATGATAATATCTTTTATGGTTTACTATCCTATGCACGCCTAGCTGTGCCAATGATCATAGTTCCTATGGTTTACTATCCTATATATGCCCAGCTGTGCTTATGATCATTGCTCCTATGGTTTACTATCCTATGCACGCTTAGATGTGCCAATGATCATGTCTCCTATGGTTTACTATCCTATGCACGCCTAGTGTGCCAATGATCGGGGCTCCTATGGTTTACCATCCAATGCACGCCTAGCTGTGTCAATGATCAATGCTACTATGGTTTACTATCCTATGCACGCCCGGATGTGCCAGTGATCATGGCTCCTATGGTGTAATATCCTATGCATGCCTGGCTGTGCCAATGATCATGGCTTCTATGGTTTACTATCCTATGCACGCCTAGCTGTACCAATGGTCATAATTATCTCCTATGGTTTACTATTCATTACACGCCAAGCTGTGCCAATGATCATGGCTCCTATGGTTTACTATCCTATGCACACCTGGCTTTGCCAATGATCATAGCTCCGATGGTTTACTATCCTATACACGCCTAGCAGTGCCAATGACCATAGCTCTTATGGTTTACTATCCTATACACGCCTAGATGTGCCAATGACCATAGCTCCTATGGTTTACTATCCTATACACGCCTAGCTGTGACAATGATAACATCTCTTATGGTTTACTATCCTATACACGCCTAGCTGTGCCAATGACCATATATCTTATGGTTTACTATCGTCTGCACGGCTATCTGTGCCAATGACCATAGCTAGTATGGTTTACTATCCTATGCACACCTAGCTTTGCTAATGATCATAGCTCCTATTGTTAACTATCCTATACACACCTAGTTGTGCAAATGACCATAGCTCTTATGGTTTACTATCCTCTGCACGCCTAGCTGGGCCAATGACCATAGCTACTATGGTTTTCTATACTATGCACGCCTAGCTGTGCCAATGATCATAGCTCCTACGGTTTACTATCCTATACACGCCTAGCTGTGCCAATGACCATAGCTCTTATGATTAACTATCCTCTACACGCCTAGCTGTGCCAATGATCATAGCTCCTATGATTTACTATCCTATACACTCCTAGCTGTGCCAATAACCATAGCTATTATGGTTAAATATCCTACTAGCTGTGCCAATGACCATATCTCTTATGGTTTACTATCCTATAAATGCCTAGCCTTGACAATGACCATAGCTCCTGTGGTTTACTATCCTCCGCACGCCTAGCTGTGCCAATGATCATAGCTCCTATGGTTTACTATCCTATACACGCCTAGCTGTGTCAATGATCATAGATCTTATGGTTTACTATTATTAGCCCGCCTAGCTGTGCCAATGGTCATAGCTCCTATGGTTTACTATTCTATGCACGCCTAGCTGTGCCAATGATCATAGTTCCTATGGTTTACTATCATATGCACGCAAGCTGTGCCAGTGATCATTGCTCCTATGGTTTACTATCCTATGCATGCCTAGCTGTGCCAATGGCCATAGCTCCTATGGTTTACTATCTTATTTACGCCTAGCTGTGCCTATGATCAGTGCTCTTATGGTTTACTATCCTATGCACGCATAGCTGTGGCAATGACCATAGCTTCTGTGGTTTAATATCATATACACGCCTAGCTGTGCCTATTATCATAGCTCCTATGGTTTACTATCCTACGCACGACTAGCTGTGCCAATGATCACGACTCCTATGGTTTACTATCGTATGCATGCCTGGCTGCGCCAGTGATCATAGCTCCTGTGGTTTACTATCCTATGCATTCCTGGCAGTGTCAATGATCATGGCTCCTATGGTTTACTATCTATGCACGCAAAGCTGCGGCAATGATCATAGCTCCTATGGTTTACAATCCTATACACGCCTAGCTGTGGCAATGATCATAGCTCTTTGGTTTACAATCCTATGCACGCCTAGCTGTGACAATGACCATAGTTCTTATGGTTTACTATCCTATACTCGCCTAGCTGTGCCTATGATCGTATCTTCCTTGATTTACTATCCTATACACGCCTAGCTGTGCCAATGATCATAGCTCCTATGGTTTACTATCCTATACACGCCTAGCTGTGCCAATGATCCTAGCTCCTATGGTTTACTATGCTCTGCACGTCTAGCTGTGCCTATGATCTTAGCCCTATGGTTTAATATCCTATGCACGCCTAGCTGTGCCAGTGATCATAGCTCTTATGGTTTACTATCCTCTACACGCCTATCTGTGCGAATGATCATGGCTCTATGGTTTACTATCCTATGCACACCTAGCTGTGCCAATGACCATAGCTCCTATGATTTACTATCCTCTGCACGCCTAGCTGTGCCTATGATCTGAGCCGCTATGGTTTAATATCCTATGCACGCCTAGCTGTGCCAATGATCGTAGCTCTTATGGTTTACTGTCCTGTACACGCTTATCTGTGCCAAATATCATGGCTCCAATGGTTTAATATCCTATACACGCCTAGTTGTACCAATGATCATAGCTCTTATGGTTTACTATCCTATGCATGCCTAGCTGTGCCAATGGCCATAGCTCCTATGGTTTACTTTCTTATTTACGCCTAGCTGTGCCTATGATCATTGCTCTTATGCTTTACTATCCTATGCACGCATAGCTGTGCCAATTACCATAGCTTCTGTGGTTTCATATCATATACACGCCTAGCTGTGCCTACTATCATAGCTCCTATGGTTTACTATCCTACGCACGACTAGCTGTGCCAATGATCACGACTCCTATGGTTTACTATCGTATGCACGCCTGGCTGCGCCAGTGATCATAGCTCCTATGGTTTACTATCCTATGCATTCCTGGCAGTGTCAATGATCATGGCTCCTATGGTTTACTATCTATGCACGCAAAGCTGTGGCAATGATCATAGCTCCTATGGTTTACAATCCTATACACGCCTAGCTGTGGCAATGATCATAGCTCCTATGGTTTACAATACTATGCACGCCTAGCTGTGACAATGACTATAGCTCTTATGGATTACTATCCTATACTCGCCTAGCTGTGCCTATGATCGTATCTTCCTTGATTTACTATCCTATACACGCCTAGCTGTGCCAATGATCATAGCTCCTATGGTTTACTATCCTATACACGCCTAGCTGTGCCAATGATCCTAGCTCCTATGGTTTACTATGCTCTGCACGTCTAGCTGTGCCTATGATCTTAGCCCCTATGGTTTAATATCCTATGCACGCCTAGCTGTGCCAGTGATCATAGCTCTTATGGTTTACTATCCTACACGCCTATCTGTGCGAATGATCATGGCTCTATGGTTTACTATCCTCTGCACGCCTAGCTGTGCCAATGACCATAGCTCCTATGGTTTACTATCCTCTGCACGCCTAGCTGTGCCTATGAACTGAGCCGCTATGATTTAATATCCTATGCACGCCTAGCTGTGCCAATGATCGTAGCTCTTATGGTTTACTATCTTGTTCACGCATATCTGTGCCAAATATCATGGCTCCAATGGTTTAATATCCTATACACGTCTAGTTGAGCCAATGATCATAGCTCCTATGGTTTACTATCCTATGCACGCCTGACTGTGTCAGTGATCATGGCTCCTATTTTTACTATCATATACACGCCTAGCTGTGGCAATGATCATAGCTCCTATGGTTTACAATACTATGCACGCCTAGCTGTGACAATGACCATAGCTCTTATGGTTTACTATCCTATACTCGCCTAGCTGTGCCTATGATCGTATCTTCCTTGATTTACTATCCTATACACGCCTAGCTGTGCCAATGATCATAGCTCCTATGGTTTACTATCCTATACACGCCTAGCTGTGCCAATGATCGTAGCTCCTATGGTTTACTATGATCTGTACGTCTAGCTGTGCCTATGATCTTAGCCCCTATGGTTTAATATCCTATGCACGCCTAGCTGTGCCAGTGATCATAGCTCTTATGGTTTACTATCCTACACGCCTATCTGTGCGAATGATCATGGCTCTATGGTTTACTATCCTCTGCACGCCTAGCCGTGCCAATGACCATAGCTCCTATGGTTTACTAGCCTCTGCACGCCTAGCTGTGCCTATGATCTGAGCCGCTATGATTTAATATCCTATGCACGCCTAGCTGTGCCAATGATCGTAGCTCTTATGGTTTACTATCTTGTTCACGCATATCTGTGCCAAATATCATGGCTCCAATGGTTTAATATCCTATACACGCCTAGTTGTGCCAATGATCATAGCTCTTATGGTTTACTGTCCTTTTTACGCCTAGCTGTGCCAATGACCATAGCTCCTATGCTTTACTATCCTATTCACGCCTAGCTGTGCCAATGATCATTGCCCTATGGTTTACTATCCTATGCACGCCTAGCTATGACAATGATCAAGGCACCTATGGTTTATTATGCTATACACGCCTGGCTGTGCCAATGATCATAGCTCTTATGGTTTACTATCCTTTGCACGCCTAGCTGTGCCAATGATCATAGCTCCTATGGTTTACTATCCTATGCACGCCTAGCTTTGCCAATGATCATAGATCCTATAGTTAACTATCCTGTACACGCCAAGCTCTGCCAGTGATCATAGCTCCTATGGTTTACTATCCTATGCACGCCTTGCTGTGCCAATGATCATAGCTCCTATGGTTTACTATCCTATGCACGCCTAGCTGTGCCAATGATCATGGCTCCTATGGTTTACTAACCTATGCACGCCTAGCTGTGCCAATGATCATGGCTTCTATGGTTTACTATGCTACGCACGCCTGGCTGTGCCAATGATCTTGGCTCCTATGGTTTACTTTACTCTGCACGCCTAACTGTGCCAATGGTCATTGCTCTGATGGTTTACTGTCCTATGCACGCCTAGCTGTGCCAATGATCATGGCTCCTAAAGTTTACTATCCTATGCACGCCTAAATGTGCCAATGATCATAGCTCCAATGGTTTACTATCCTATGCACGCCTAGCTGTGCCAATGGCCATATCTCCTATGGTTTGCTATCCTATGCACGCCTAGCTGTGCAAATGATCAGTGCTCTTATGGTTTACTATCCTATGCACGCATAGATGTGCCAATGACCATAGCGTCCATTGTTTAATATCATATACACGCCTATCTGTGCCTATGATCATAGCTCCTATGGTTTAACTGTCCTATACACGCCTAGCTGTACCAATGATCATATCTTGTATGGTTTACTATCCTATGCACGCCTAGCTGTGCAAATGATTATGGCACCTATGGTTTACTATCCTAAGCACGCCTAGCTGTGCCAATGATCATGACTCCTATGGTTTACTATCGTATGCACGCCTGGCTGCGCCAATGATCATAGCTCCTATGGTTTACTATCCTATGCACGCCTGACTGTGTCAGTGATCATGGCTCCTATTGTTTACTATCATATGCACGCCTAGCTGTGGCAATGCTCATAGCTGCTATGGTTTACTATCCTATACACGCCTAGCTGTGTCAATGACCATAGCTCTTATGGTTTACTATCCTATACACGCCTAGCTGTGCCTATCTTCGTATCTTCCATGGTGTACTATCCTATACACGCCCAGCTGTGCCAATGATCATAGTTCCTATGGTATACTATCCTATACACGCCTAGCTGTGCCAATGATCATAGCTCCTATGGTTTACTATCCTATGCACGCTTAGATGTGCCAATGATCATGTCTCCTATGGTTAACTATCCTATGCACGCCTAGTGTGCCAATGATCGGGGCTCCTATGGTTTACCATCCAATGCACGCCTAGCTGTGTCAATGATCAATGCTACTATGGTTTACTATCCTATGCACGCCCGGATGTGCCAGTGATCATGGCTCCTATGGTGTAATATCCTATGCATGCCTGGCTGTGCCAATGATCATGGCTTCTATGGTTTACTATCCTATGCACGCCTAGCTGTACCAATGGTCATAATTATCTCCTATGGTTTACTATTCATTACACGCCAAGCTGTGCCAATGATCATGGCTCCTATGGTTTACTATCCTATGCACACCTGGCTTTGCCAATGATCATAGCTCCGATGGTTTACTATCCTATACACGCCTAGCAGTGCCAATGACCATAGCTCTTATGGTTTACTATCCTATACACGCCTAGATGTGCCAATGACCATAGCTCCTATGGTTTACTATCCTATACACGCCTAGCTGTGACAATGATAACATCTCTTATGGTTTACTATCCTATACACGCCTAGCTGTGCCAATGACCATATATCTTATGGTTTACTATCGTCTGCACGGCTATCTGTGCCAATGACCATAGCTAGTATGGTTTACTATCCTATGCACACCTAGCTTTGCTAATGATCATAGCTCCTATTGTTAACTATCCTATACACACCTAGTTGTGCAAATGACCATAGCTCTTATGGTTTACTATCCTCTGCACGCCTAGCTGGGCCAATGACCATAGCTACTATGGTTTTCTATACTATGCACGCCTAGCTGTGCCAATGATCATAGCTCCTACGGTTTACTATCCTATACACGCCTAGCTGTGCCAATGACCATAGCTCTTATGATTAACTATCCTCTACACGCCTAGCTGTGCCAATGATCATAGCTCCTATGATTTACTATCCTATACACTCCTAGCTGTGCCAATAACCATAGCTATTATGGTTAAATATCCTACTAGCTGTGCCAATGACCATATCTCTTATGGTTTACTATCCTATAAATGCCTAGCCTTGACAATGACCATAGCTCCTGTGGTTTACTATCCTCCGCACGCCTAGCTGTGCCAATGATCATAGCTCCTATGGTTTACTATCCTATACACGCCTAGCTGTGTCAATGATCATAGATCTTATGGTTTACTATTATTAGCCCGCCTAGCTGTGCCAATGGTCATAGCTCCTATGGTTTACTATTCTATGCACGCCTAGCTGTGCCAATGATCATAGTTCCTATGGTTTACTATCATATGCACGCAAGCTGTGCCAGTGATCATTGCTCCTATGGTTTACTATCCTATGCATGCCTAGCTGTGCCAATGGCCATAGCTCCTATGGTTTACTATCTTATTTACGCCTAGCTGTGCCTATGATCAGTGCTCTTATGGTTTACTATCCTATGCACGCATAGCTGTGGCAATGACCATAGCTTCTGTGGTTTAATATCATATACACGCCTAGCTGTGCCTATTATCATAGCTCCTATGGTTTACTATCCTACGCACGACTAGCTGTGCCAATGATCACGACTCCTATGGTTTACTATCGTATGCATGCCTGGCTGCGCCAGTGATCATAGCTCCTGTGGTTTACTATCCTATGCATTCCTGGCAGTGTCAATGATCATGGCTCCTATGGTTTACTATCTATGCACGCAAAGCTGCGGCAATGATCATAGCTCCTATGGTTTACAATCCTATACACGCCTAGCTGTGGCAATGATCATAGCTCTTTGGTTTACAATCCTATGCACGCCTAGCTGTGACAATGACCATAGTTCTTATGGTTTACTATCCTATACTCGCCTAGCTGTGCCTATGATCGTATCTTCCTTGATTTACTATCCTATACACGCCTAGCTGTGCCAATGATCATAGCTCCTATGGTTTACTATCCTATACACGCCTAGCTGTGCCAATGATCCTAGCTCCTATGGTTTACTATGCTCTGCACGTCTAGCTGTGCCTATGATCTTAGCCCTATGGTTTAATATCCTATGCACGCCTAGCTGTGCCAGTGATCATAGCTCTTATGGTTTACTATCCTCTACACGCCTATCTGTGCGAATGATCATGGCTCTATGGTTTACTATCCTATGCACACCTAGCTGTGCCAATGACCATAGCTCCTATGATTTACTATCCTCTGCACGCCTAGCTGTGCCTATGATCTGAGCCGCTATGGTTTAATATCCTATGCACGCCTAGCTGTGCCAATGATCGTAGCTCTTATGGTTTACTGTCCTGTACACGCTTATCTGTGCCAAATATCATGGCTCCAATGGTTTAATATCCTATACACGCCTAGTTGTACCAATGATCATAGCTCTTATGGTTTACTATCCTATGCATGCCTAGCTGTGCCAATGGCCATAGCTCCTATGGTTTACTTTCTTATTTACGCCTAGCTGTGCCTATGATCATTGCTCTTATGCTTTACTATCCTATGCACGCATAGCTGTGCCAATTACCATAGCTTCTGTGGTTTCATATCATATACACGCCTAGCTGTGCCTACTATCATAGCTCCTATGGTTTACTATCCTACGCACGACTAGCTGTGCCAATGATCACGACTCCTATGGTTTACTATCGTATGCACGCCTGGCTGCGCCAGTGATCATAGCTCCTATGGTTTACTATCCTATGCATTCCTGGCAGTGTCAATGATCATGGCTCCTATGGTTTACTATCTATGCACGCAAAGCTGTGGCAATGATCATAGCTCCTATGGTTTACAATCCTATACACGCCTAGCTGTGGCAATGATCATAGCTCCTATGGTTTACAATACTATGCACGCCTAGCTGTGACAATGACTATAGCTCTTATGGATTACTATCCTATACTCGCCTAGCTGTGCCTATGATCGTATCTTCCTTGATTTACTATCCTATACACGCCTAGCTGTGCCAATGATCATAGCTCCTATGGTTTACTATCCTATACACGCCTAGCTGTGCCAATGATCCTAGCTCCTATGGTTTACTATGCTCTGCACGTCTAGCTGTGCCTATGATCTTAGCCCCTATGGTTTAATATCCTATGCACGCCTAGCTGTGCCATTGATCATAGCTCTTATGGTTTACTATCCTACACGCCTATCTGTGCGAATGATCATGGCTCTATGGTTTACTATCCTCTGCACGCCTAGCTGTGCCAATGACCATAGCTCCTATGGTTTACTATCCTCTGCACGCCTAGCTGTGCCTATGAACTGAGCCGCTATGATTTAATATCCTATGCACGCCTAGCTGTGCCAATGATCGTAGCTCTTATGGTTTACTATCTTGTTCACGCATATCTGTGCCAAATATCATGGCTCCAATGGTTTAATATCCTATACACGTCTAGTTGAGCCAATGATCATAGCTCCTATGGTTTACTATCCTATGCACGCCTGACTGTGTCAGTGATCATGGCTCCTATTTTTACTATCATATACACGCCTAGCTGTGGCAATGATCATAGCTCCTATGGTTTACAATACTATGCACGCCTAGCTGTGACAATGACCATAGCTCTTATGGTTTACTATCCTATACTCGCCTAGCTGTGCCTATGATCGTATCTTCCTTGATTTACTATCCTATACACGCCTAGCTGTGCCAATGATCATAGCTCCTATGGTTTACTATCCTATACACGCCTAGCTGTGCCAATGATCGTAGCTCCTATGGTTTACTATGCTCTGTACGTCTAGCTGTGCCTATGATCTTAGCCCCTATGGTTTAATATCCTATGCACGCCTAGCTGTGCCAGTGATCATAGCTCTTATGGTTTACTATCCTACACGCCTATCTGTGCGAATGATCATGGCTCTATGGTTTACTATCCTCTGCACGCCTAGCCGTGCCAATGACCATAGCTCCTATGGTTTATTAGCCTCTGCACGCCTAGCTGTGCCTATGATCTGAGCCGCTATGATTTAATATCCTATGCACGCCTAGCTGTGCCAATGATCGTAGCTCTTATGGTTTACTATCTTGTTCACGCATATCTGTGCCAAATATCATGGCTCCAATGGTTTAATATCCTATACACGCCTAGTTGTGCCAATGATCATAGCTCTTATGGTTTACTGTCCTTTTTACGCCTAGCTGTGCCAATGACCATAGCTCCTATGCTTTACTATCCTATTCACGCCTAGCTGTGCCAATGATCATTGCCCTATGGTTTACTATCCTATGCACGCCTAGCTATGACAATGATCAAGGCACCTATGGTTTATTATGCTATACACGCCTGGCTGTGCCAATGATCATAGCTCTTATGGTTTACTATCCTTTGCACGCCTAGCTGTGCCAATGATCATAGCTCCTATGGTTTACTATCCTATGCACGCCTAGCTTTGCCAATGATCATAGATCCTATAGTTAACTATCCTGTACACGCCAAGCTCTGCCAGTGATCATAGCTCCTATGGTTTACTATCCTATGCACGCCTTGCTGTGCCAATGATCATAGCTCCTATGGTTTACTATCCTATGCACGCCTAGCTGTGCCAATGATCATGGCTCCTATGGTTTACTAACCTATGCACGCCTAGCTGTGCCAATGATCATGGCTTCTATGGTTTACTATGCTACGCACGCCTGGCTGTGCCAATGATCTTGGCTCCTATGGTTTACTTTACTCTGCACGCCTAACTGTGCCAATGGTCATTGCTCTGATGGTTTACTGTCCTATGCACGCCTAGCTGTGCCAATGATCATGGCTCCTAAAGTTTACTATCCTATGCACGCCTAAATGTGCCAATGATCATAGCTCCAATGGTTTACTATCCTATGCACGCCTAGCTGTGCCAATGGCCATATCTCCTATGGTTTGCTATCCTATGCACGCCTAGCTGTGCAAATGATCAGTGCTCTTATGGTTTACTATCCTATGCACGCATAGATGTGCCAATGACCATAGCGTCCATTGTTTAATATCATATACACGCCTATCTGTGCCTATGATCATAGCTCCTATGGTTTAACTGTCCTATACACGCCTAGCTGTACCAATGATCATATCTTGTATGGTTTACTATCCTATGCACGCCTAGCTGTGCAAATGATTATGGCACCTATGGTTTACTATCCTAAGCACGCCTAGCTGTGCCAATGATCATGACTCCTATGGTTTACTATCGTATGCACGCCTGGCTGCGCCAATGATCATAGCTCCTATGGTTTACTATCCTATGCACGCCTGACTGTGTCAGTGATCATGGCTCCTATTGTTTACTATCATATGCACGCCTAGCTGTGGCAATGCTCATAGCTGCTATGGTTTACTATCCTATACACGCCTAGCTGTGTCAATGACCATAGCTCTTATGGTTTACTATCCTATACACGCCTAGCTGTGCCTATCTTCGTATCTTCCATGGTGTACTATCCTATACACGCCCAGCTGTGCCAATGATCATAGTTCCTATGGTATACTATCCTATACACGCCTAGCTGTGCCAATGATCATAGCTCCTATGGTTTACTATCCTATACACGCCTAGCCGTGCCAATGATCATAGCTCCTATGGTTTACTATCCTATGCACGCCTAGCTGTGCCTATGACCTGAGCCCCTATGTTTTAATATCCTATGCCCGCCTAGTTGTGCCAATGATCATAGCTCTTATGGTTTACTATCCTCTACCCGCCTATCTGTGCGAAATATCATGGCTCCTATGGTTTACTATCCTATGCACGCCTAGGTGTGCCAATGACCATAGCTCCTATGGTTTACTATCCTCTGCACGCCTAGCTGTGCCAATGATCATAGCTCTTATGGTTTACTATCCTATGCACGCCTAGCTGTGCTAATAACCATAGCTCCTATGGTTTACTATCCTAAGCACGCCTAGTTGTGCCAATGAGCATAGCCCTATGATTTACTATCCTATGCACGCATAGCTGTGCCAGTGATCATAGATCCTATGGTTTACTATCCTATACACGCCTAACTGTGCCAATGATCACGGCTCCTATGGTTTACAATCCTATACACGCCTGGCTTTGTCAATGATCATAGCTCCTATGGTTTACTATCCTCTGCACGCCTAGCTGTGCCAATGATTATATATCCTATGGTTTACTATCCTATGCACGCCTAGCTATGCCAATGATCATAGCTCCTATGGTTTAGTATCCTTTACACGCCTAGCTGTGCCAATGACCATGGCTCCTATGGTTTACTATCATCTGCACGCCTAGCTGTGCTAATGATCATAGCTCCTATGGTTTACTAACCTATGCACGCCTAGCTGTGCCAATGAGCATAACCCCTATCGTTTACTATCCTATGCACGCCTAGCTTTGCCAATGATCATAGATCCTATGGTTTATTATCCTATACACGCCTAGCTGTGCCAATGATCATGGCTCCTATGGTTTACTATCCTATGCACGCCTAGCTATGCCAATGATCATGGCTCCTATGGTTTACTATCCTATGCACGCCTAGCAGTGCCAATGGTCATAGCTCCTATGGTTTAGTATCCTATACACGCCAAGCTGTGCCAATGATCATGACTCCTATGGTTTACTATCATATGAACGCCTAGCTGTGCCAATGATCATGGCTCCTATGGTTTACTATATTGTGCACGCCTAGCTGTGCCAGTGATCATGGCTCCTATGGTTTACTATCCTATGCACGCCTAGCTGTGCCAATGATCATGGCTCCTATGGTTTACTATCCAATGCAAGCCTAGCTGTGCCAGTGATCATAGTTCCTATTGTTTACTATACTCTGCACTTGTACCGACAACTGAGCTATCAATTGCTCTGTTTAAAAGATATCTAGGTGAATATGCGGCTAGATGGGCGAGGTTTCTTACAACATAACACAATGCCTGCATAAACAACCGACGTATTTCAATTTACTCGCGAGATTCAGATTTTTGGAAAAGTATCCTAGAAGTGAATGAACGTGAAGCAGACGAAGGCATTATTGTTATGTATACTGCACGTGAATATTACATTTTTACTAATGATTTATAAACACTTCCAGATATGAGAAATCTTGTAATAATTTCAACTGTACAGAACGGCTATATATCTCCATTAAAAAATATATCCTCCTAGCTGTATTTCATTCGGAACTACCCCCTTTTTTACCTATATACAACCTAAAGTTATATACAGATACAACAATTGTTCTAAAAAATAAACACTACTAAGGAGAAGTGATTGAACATACAAATAAAGGGGGAAATAAATTTTGTGAAAATATTAATAAATAAATAAATGAAAATAATAAAAAGATTGAATTCATTCATATTTATTGGTTCCTAAAGAAAAACAAGTTTTATATAATCGTACAGAATAAAATCAAACACATCCCAAACCACACAAACTGTCTGCTGTGGCTCTGCCTTAATTCCATTAAGCAATGGGAAAGCTTATATTAGAAGGATTTTATAACGGATGTAGCGACAATAAAACACGTTTAAAAACCTTTTTTTACTGAAAAAATGCGATAACCTGTTTAAAATTGCCTATTAAATGCTTTAATTTTGCAATATGCAAAATGTTTAAGCTGAAATTAAGGTTTCATTTCATACCCCAGCCAACCCCGTTTTCGCTTTTTGGAGAATGGATTGGATGGGGTATGAAAGTTAATACTCGGAACACGTAATGTCAAGGTGTATCATTGTTAAAAGATATAATAATTTATGAATTTTATTCCTCAGAAGGCCATTGATGATTTTTTACTCGAGTCTGAGTTTGAGGAGGTGCCAGACACACACTAGCCAGTCCAGCAACACTCTTCGGGAAGGTTTGAGGCTGTAAACACACACAGTGTGATGAAATTCATTTCTGGACAGGAAAATACAATGCAATAAAAATGACAGAACATGATATTGTTTTGTTTTCTTCATTCTTGTGTTCACACAATGAACAGAAGAATATTGAAATTTTATCAACATCAGAGTTAGATCTCCATTTTTGAAAACGAGGGCGGAGCAGAGTATAACGCGGCTGTATATCAAGTCTCGACAGGTACTTGAAAATGAAATATATATCTCATCAAGTTAACAACAATCTCATATCTCCTATAATTATTAAACTATAGCTAAATTGACGTACCGGAAATCACGTGGCCTTGGAAGCAAGCTTAATCCTTAACCCGCTAAGCACGACTATAATAGCCTTTGCGTCCATTGTAAATCGCAGTCTGATCAGGGTAACCAATATCCGGCTGCTGATCAGTCATTTTCCCTAAAACACCATTTTGTCACATAAATGGAATGGTCTTGATACAAAGAAAGAACCGTCCATTATATATATGAAGCGGGTTGAGGGTTAATTGGAGTGACGAGTTGACAACGGTTGACATCGACACTTTGCTTGAATACGGTCAGCTACGGCATGACACTTTCCAACAACGTGTCCGTCTGTTGCATGTGCACGTGGCATTATGCCTTGTTCACTGCATATGGGAACTACGGTGTCTTTTTCCATGATATAAGCGGAACCTATAAAAGGTATCGTTCCTAATTTCAAAAAAGTATGTTTTCTTTTCTCAAGTGGTGTGTTAAAATTCCCAATATAAACTTATTTTCTTTGTTTACATATTTTAGATGTGAATTTTAAATAAAATAAGGAAATATAGACACTTTTTGAAGAGGGGAACCAGTGCCTAATTTTGGGAGCTTCAGTATGGCTCAATATCAGCAAAATGTGTGCCCTGTATAATATCATATAATGTATGAAAATTCGCAATTTTGATGAAATGGCGTTTCATATTTCCACCGGTCCCAGGACCATTCCCAAAGTTGTGAAAATTGGGGGTGGGATATATAGAATTATTAACGGATGAAGATGGCGAATATGTTTACCGTAGTAAAGAGCGCCAGACAAAAACACGTGTTGTACCGCTTTAAAAGATGTAAGAAACATTAAGGCAAAGTCACGGGCGAATTCGTAAACCAGTCGTTGTCCTGTAGTGGCTTACAAAACATTCATAGACCACAGACCAACTGATATGACGGAGAATGAATCCCCGATTTTTTCTGTGTGAAAAGGCCTTGAAACCCCTGATGCAGACTGGTGCTGTTTCAAAAATGCACAAATGGGTAAAAATCATATAATACATAAATAGGTCAAAATAACTTAACCTTGAAGAAAAACTGTTCAGCAATCAATGACCAAAGAAAACTGATCAATCACAGTTTTAGAAAACACCTGATTCAGAAGTGTAAGCTCCTACTATCACAGAGCAAATCCTGATTCAGAAGTGTAAGCTCCTACTACCACAGAGCAAATCCTGATTCAGAAGTGTAAGCTCCTACTACCACAGAGCAAACAAGTGGACAAAAACATAATTAGGCGGAGTGTAAACAATTATTCCTTTAACAACAAAAGCAAGTGGTTACAACATTATTTGATTTCAAACAAGCAAGTGGTTACAGCATTAATTGATATCAAACAAGCAAGTGGTTACAGCATTAATTGATGTCAAGCAAGCAAGTGGTTACAGCATTAATTTATATCAAATAAGCTGAAGTTGTCCCATTTCAACAGCTTCAGTCAGCTTCTACTTCTGCTGATTCCCATCCATGTACAGTCAGTCACTACTTCTACTGATACCCATCCATGTACAGTCAGTCACTACTACTACTGATACCCATCTATGTACAGTCAGACACTACTTCTGCTGATACCCATCCATGTACAGTCAGTCACTACTTCTGCTGATACCCATCCATGTACAGTCAGTCATTACTTCTGCTGATACCCATCCATGTACAGTCAGTCACTACTTCTGCTGATACCCATCCATGTACAGTCAGTCACTACTTCTGCTGATTCCCATCCATGTACAGTCAGTCACTACTTATGATGATACCCATCCATGTACAGTCAGTCACTACTTCTGCTGTTACCCATCCATGTACAGTCAGTCACTACTTCTGCTGATACCCATCCATGTACAGTCAGTCACTAGTTCTACTGATACCCATCCATGTACAGTCAGTCGCTACTTCTGCTGATACCCATCCATGTACAGTCAGTCACTACTTCTGCTGATACCCATCCATGTACAGTCAGTCACTTCTTCTGCTGATACCCATCCATGTACAGTCAGTCACTACTTCTGATGATACCCATCCATGTACAGTCAGTCACTACTTTTGCAGATACCCATCCATGTACAGTCAGTCACTACTTCTTCTGATACCCATCCATGTACAGTCAGTCACTCCTTCTGCTGATCCCCATCCATGTACAGTCAGTCACTACTTCTGCTGATACCCATCCATGTACAGTCAGTCACTACTTCTGCAGATACACATCCATGTACAGTCAGTCACTACTTCTGCTGATACCCATCCATGTACAGTCAGTCACTACTTCTGCTGATACCCATCCATGTACAGTCAGTCACTACTTCTGCAGATACACATCCATGTACAGTCAGTCACTACTTCTTCTGATACCCATCCATGTACAGTCAGTCACTACTTCTACTGATACCAATCCATGTACAGTCAGTCACTACTTCTACTGATACCCATCCATGTACAGTCAGTCACTACTTCTACTGATACCCATCCATGTACAGTATCATTTGCATCGGTATTCGCGGCACAACAACTATTCATGGAGGTACATTCAATTTCTATCCTAACACGAATGATGAGTCGAAAAATTTCAGAAAAATTCAACAAATTCTCGACTCATATTTCCGACTAACAAAAGATTATGAGAGTGGACCTTTGGAAACGGCCGAACACGATAAATACGAAATATTGCAGTCTCGGTTTGATTGAGACTGTTCAAGACAACTTTATAGCTATTGACACTTATACACTGTCTGAGTGATCAACAATCTAAAATGCCCCCATACTGCGTAAAACAAAAGGCTGACCGAGAACACGTTGTTAGTCAACTGTTTTGATGGTTGTCATTTCCTTACATAATAAAAACGTTAATAAGTTCCCACATGTAATTCAGTTGGGACATAATAAAATAACTGTTGAAATTGTTAGTTACCGTTGCCCCTTTGCTAACTCAATGACAGGTATGGCCTGTTTAAACTCACTGTAGAAAACTATATCAACTTAACTTTCAGTGAAATTCCATATTCCAGAACATTTTTAAAGATTAAAAAACAAAGTTACAATGTAAAATATAATTTAATAACCACGAGTTTTTCAATACGGGATGAAAACGTCCGCATAAATCTCGTAATGATATATCAAATATAAAATTATAAATCAAGTACCGAATCTCACAGCTACTTAAGGTGGAATCTAACGCACTGACGTTAACGTTTTTGTTTTCTTGTAATAATTTGAAAACCCCTTTATACATTTTTTTTATTTTATTGTTTTACTACGTCCGTCCAAACAGACAAAATACTTACGATAATGAAAGCAAAACGGGTATTGGACGGGAATATCTCCAACTATCGCGACCAACACATGGATTTAGTTAACTAAGTTCTCAGTACGCATAATTTGATTGTCTCCCTTGGTAATGATTTCTCCATTTGCAATTATTTCAGTTTACAGAAAACCACATTCATGACATTGAGGTCTGACAAGAAAATCAATACCGAGGTACTTTCGCTACTCGGAATAAAGAGCGAACTGTTATTCAGTGATTAGCAAAACATAATTTGGTAAGTCACGCTCACGTAACGTTATTTGTTGGTACCTCAAAGCGTCACACGACGTCAAACAGTTTTTTGACGTTTACGTCGTTTTAAGCGACACACGACGTCAAACAGTTTGTTGACGTTTACGTCGTTTTAAATTGTATTAAATGAAGTTGTTAATTGAGACTATTATCGTCTCGTAATGGTCGACACGGAAAACTTAATTAATATTAAAATGTCCAAATAAGTTTATTCAGATCCCATGACATATTTGGTAAAGAGTGGATTTTACCATGCCAAATGGTGATCAAATAACAAACGTTCACTCTCTGTTTTATAATTAATAATGATATGCCGCCGACAATAGACATTAACGTTACCTACAGAATTGCATTAAAGTCGGACATGTGTTATTATAATTATATATGATTAGATTCGGTATAAAATGCTTATGACAAATAAGACAAACATGTATTAAAATTTACAACAATACATACATATGAGCTATAAACCATGACATGCACATCAACAACAAGGATAACACAATAAAGAAAAGGAACTCTTTTTAAAAAATCAGGCCAGACTGTCGACAACATACCCTTAACTGTTGTATAAATTTGCGAGTATTGACCGATGAGTTACTTCGTTCATGTGAATGATTTGGTTGTCATCTATATCTGCACAAATGTACACAACAGAGAGTGCAGGAACTAAAGCTCTGTGTTTTTTTAACAGTTTATATTTGAGGACCGATTATTCAATCTTTCCAAAGTAGTTTCCCTCGATTACTTTGGTACCAGCGTCATGCGTTGCGTGGTAATCATCAGTGTCCATTTCCTGGAGGGTGTAGGTTGATGTAGACGCTCTCATTAAGTAGTAGTCTTCATCGTCGCCAGCAGCTTTAACAGCTATAATATGACCGTTGTTCACTAATTCATATATTGATGAATTCGCATCTTGAGGTTCTACCACTTCATTCGATGGTGTTTTCTGTTCTTTCGGTTTAACTATACTGTTCGGTCCTATCATTTCACTAAACTCACAGTCTTCGAATTGCAAATGTAAACAAGAAAAACAATAGCACGACAACTGACGCGTTAAAATAGTGTCATGGTCCAATGGAATAACTTGATGGACTGATCTTATTGCAGGTATCGGACTGAAATATTTTGCAGACGTTCTTGGTATCTCTTCGACGTATCTGAAGATCCGCCGTTTGCACAGTGCCTCATTTGATTTTTGTTGTTTTAATGTTTTATCAACATATTCGAAAAAATCTCTTGGTGTTTGTATGATTACTTTCCCCCGCAGGATGGCGTAGTCTGCCTGTTGCTTCAATAACCCCCCTGCCGCATCCTGAGGTCCCTTTGCATGCGAAGTTTCGTAAAAATTTCGTACAAATTTACAACGTAATTCTTTTTCTGCAACGGTCAAGCTTCCAAATCCATGTCTACTTTTATATTGACTAGCGCATCCGTCAGTGAATTCATGGATTCTGTTTAATGGGTAAGATATGCTACTAAGGTAATCCACTAAGAGCTTTTCAACGTGATACGTAAAGTGGTGATCGTGCGATAAATCGTCGGATATGACAAAAAACTGTTCCTGAACGATACAGGGTTCATCAGCAACACTTTGTACTCCGTCATATTCCAACACGGCATGTCGGTGCAAAATTGAAACATGGATAGAAACCTCTGTTTTCTGAAAGTAACTACTTTGTATTTCTTTCTGTTCGCCACACTTGTAATTTTCAGAATAATCGTGTACCACTACGACCTCACCTTCTGGTAGATGTTCAATCAGTTGTTTTGATTGCTTGCTTTGCCATTCGTCTCGATACTGATGACCTGGGAATGTCTCAAGCAAACTACTTAAATGGCGAAATAGCGTTCCAACTTTGGTTGCCTTTTTGATTAACATGAGTTTTCTTCTCATTATTGTCCCATTTCCTTTGATTAATCGATATTCATAATGTTCCCATTCTACATCTGCTCCACTGTCCGACTCGTCCAATTCTGCACCCATAAACAATCCCTCCTTTACTCCACATGCGGCACAGTTTCTATCAGTACATTCTTACTTGTTATATTTTTGTCCGACATTCTTTTTACATAAAGTATTTGCCAACAGATCACATGAATGTTCAAAAACTGGGTGCATTTCAATGAGTTCTTTCCCGTTGGCACAATTTGCCAGGTGTTCTTTCCTGAATGCCATGCATTTTTTAAAGGCATGGTTAAATTCTATGTGGTAGCGACAGCAACATGTTACTTTGTCTTTTGGTCTTACTGGCTTGACGAAGAACGGCTTTAACTTTTCAAACGTTCTTTGACTGACTGAGATATCTGTGTAGTGTTCCTTAAATTCAGTATAAACCTCTGTTTGAGTTTTCTCGAGAATGTACAATGGGTGACTGATGTATGTCTTGAGTCCGATTCTTTGTCGTCTGACATCTGCTTTATTCCCTGTCGGTCTAGAGACACCAGCTGACATCCAGTAGTCATATATCAATTTCCGTGTGTTATCGTTAACCTTATCTGACCTAGTTTTGCGCTTAGTGTACTCCAAACACGACTTTGTAGAAGTAATGATTTTCGTCCTCAGTCGTTGGCCTCCAGAAATCCGTTTTACCGGCAGTCCCAACCTTGCGGCAAGTTTTGTTTTAACTTTGTTAGTAGTTAGGTTTTCACCACTAACAGATGCGATAACAGTATTCATTTCCAATAGCTTGTCGTTGCTTCTCTTCAGTTTGGTATCCTTTACAACTGTTGCGATGTTGTCCAAGACTTGTTTTGCTAATTCATTTTCATTTCTATTTTCGGGAGACACAGTTATATTTGCTTTCTGTAGTGTCTTCACTGTTGGGGATGATGACTTTGCAAGATACGCGGCCAAGGTAGCAGATCGCCGTCTCGGTGTTTTTGGTAAGGCATTTGTTAATCGTTTAAGCGCACGTTTTTTCTCCATTCTGTGTGTAAATGCATTTTCATAGTCCCACTGTTCACAGGTATTGGCGTATTATTATGAAGGGGTATAAAAACCACTTCCGAACCCCCGCACCTCCGAACCCCGAACCCTTTACGGAAATTAAAAATACGTATAACTGACAATAAACGAATCATACCGTTATAATTTTAACTGGTATGCATGTATTTAATGTACATATATATATGGTTAGTATTTGATTGCCTTAATTAAAGTATTTGTAACAAAATTGCTATTTTATTCATCGCTAAGGGTATAAAACCCACTTCCGAACCCTAAATCTCCGAACCCCTAGTTTTTGAACGATACGAGGGTTCAACGCGTTAATTATGTAAAGTTTAGCATTCATAAACTAACTAACCTCATTATTAATGTAATTTCCAGTCTTGGTTTCTTTTATTAATGAAGATACAGCCATTTGTTTACCTTTTTTTACGATACCGAACCCTAATCTAAAAATAATTACGGTGTCATTCGAATAACACGTGCTGTGAAAATCGCATGTTTCAATTGTTTTATCTATGCTTATCAATTCGGAAAACACAAACTAATTAATCAGTCATTGATTGGGAATCATTGATTGGTGAGCTAAAATCACATCTAATCATATCATAAAGCCGTGACACAAACAAACAGGTATATATTACTTGACTACACTAATTGGTGAACCAAATCAGTCACAGGATAAAGCCGAAAAACAAACAAACAAACACTCAGGTAAGCACGGCCATTCTTTGGTATAAATGTCGAAATGAAACTTTGCTAAGTTGTCATTTATTGAATATTAATATTGATATACACATCGATATGGCTTTGTATGTAGGAGATTCCAATTTCCCGTACCTGAAAGGAGAGGCGAGAGATTCCTCCGTGCTCTTCAGATCTGGTGCCAAAGTGGAAAACATGTCATCTCTCATGGGGGATGCTGTTTTCAGACACCAAGTAAGTCATTTTTGTAATCATTTATAATCATTGTTTCCATTGTATTCGTTGTTTTTATATTGTATTATTTTAATTCAATTAATTATTTCTATTTCTAATATCCTTGATTGTAAACTTTATTTAAAAGCATCTTCGCTTATAAACAGACATTCTTGTTAAGTTAAAAGCCTTAAAAAACAAAAAACTTAAATGTCTAATGTCTTCTATGTCAGCATTACTGTCTTTTTTTCATTTCTGTTTTATATGGTGCTGCGGATTATATGTGACAACATATTCACCACCCAAAAGGATTATTGGTATGTATTATAAACAAACTTCATTCACACCAGAATCCTTATTTAAATGTATTATTGGTGCAATAAAAGCAACTGCTACTGTTATGTGATCCTGTAATATGCAAAAACAATTTCTGTTGTTCTTAAATTAATGATTGAAAAACGTAACACGGGACACATGTAAAGAATCTTAATAATTTATAGATTTTAATAAAAAAACATATATACAGTATATATAAAATTGTACAACACTGGATGTAGTTTTGATATTTTGTGTATTGTTTCAGGTAGTTGTTATCCATGCGGGGACTAACAATTTGATGGGCGATTCTGCGGCGACTGTCCTTCGGAAATTTCAGTGTTTGTCTGAATGGATACAAAAAAAGCATCCACAGATGGACGTTGTTGTTTCCGGGATGTTGCCCAGAAGACGCAATACGTGGCCCGGGGCCCGGGGCTACACAGAAGCACAGTTGTATATGTGTAATAAGCGGGCAACAGATGTCAATCGCTGTTTGGGGTTAGTCGCATCTCGACTGGACTCTGTTCATTACGTTGACAACATGCGTTTTTGGCATGACGCATCACTGTTGGCCAGAGACGGCTTGCACCTATCGCCGTCGGGCGTTGCACAGCTACAGAGAAACTTCAGAGAGGTTTTATGTGCTATTGACAGAAAGAAGAGGCAAGATGTGAAAAGGAAAGAAGCAGCACCAGATCTACAGCCTCCGACGAGTGAACTGGATGAGTTACTTCCTACGCCTTACAAAGATGCTTTGATGTATGTTGCACTACCAGAGCATCAATGTGAGGAGCCTGAGTTAACTTGTCTGGTGACCTCAGAAGACGAATGGCCGATGCTGCCGACTAGAAAGCACCAGACTGTCCCATGTGTTGTAAGTTCTGGTGCTAAGGTAAGTGCTAATGTTACTTCTGGTGCTAAGGTGATCCAAAGTGCTCAGCTTACCTCTAGTGGTAAAAATACCGCAAGTGCTGTGGTTAATACTGGTGCTAAGGTTACCACAAGTGCTAATGCTAAATCTTGTGCTAAGGTTACCCCAAGGGCTTCTGTTAACCCCAGTGCTGTGGTTACTCCAAGTGCTACGGTTAATTCTGGTGCTAATGTTACTCCTAGAGCTAAGGTTACACCAAGTGCTAAAATTGTTTCTAGTGCTAAGGTTACCTTAAGTCCTAAGTTTACTTCTAGTGCTTATGTCACCCTCAGTGCTAATGTTACTCCAGGTGCTAAGGTTAATTTTGGTGCTAAGGTTACCACATGTGCTAATGCTATATCTAGTGCTAAGGTTACCCCAAGGGCTTCTGTTAACCCCAGTGCTGTGGTTACTCCAAGTGCTCAGATTACCTCGAATGCTGAGGTCAACCAACGTGCTCGTGTGAGTACACCGTATGTTGCTTGCGATACTAGTAGTGTTGATGTTGATGTAGGCTCTAAACTATCTGGCCTTTATGGTGGTGGTGTTAATATTGAAAACAAGGTATATATGAAATTGACCACAAACATCGATTCCAAATTAGCTAGACAAATCATTGAGGACCCAGATCCGGATATGGTTATGTTTACACCTCCAATAAAACCTAAAGGTGGAGAAGTATATGTGTTTAGTCACAGAGGAGATAAAACCAAATTTGATGACTGGAAATGTGATAAATATATGTTAGTTAATAGGAATGGTCACGGTATTCCTAAAAATCAAAAATCGTTTTGGAAGAGAACGTTTTACGTGTCTATGCATTTTGGTGATACCGTTGGTAACAGTCATTTCTCTCGACGAATGTATTGTTTCAAGGACAGACCAGATTGTCATAATATATTGATATAATATGTAGGTGATGAGACCCTTTTTAAAGAGCGACCACATGGAAACAGTAGCTCTAACAGACGACCATTCCAGCGAACGTGTGGTTCGGTGCTTGCAGAATTAAAATCTGAAGTAGTTACAAATAAAGCACAGACTGTTTATAACAAAAACATGAATCAAAAACCAGTCGATGCAAATCATCAGGGCATACTTAATGCGCGAGATAAGCGACAGATTAAAAACTTGGCCACAAAAGAAAGACTAGCGTATAAAGTTTCACATGATGAAATTTATGGAACATTGCAATTAGCATATCATCTGAAAGATTATGTTTACGAAATATCTTGTTATCCTGACCTTAAGGTAGTATTTGGGAATAAAGAAATACTTGGTGAATTGAACCGTATTCTTACTGTAAAATCCGACGAACCAGTTGTTTTATCATACGACACTACGTTTAACGTCGGAGACTTTTTCGTATCCACTTTAGTGTTCAGACACATTTTGTTCAAAAGTCGCGTGACTATTCCAGCAGCCTTTCTAATTCATGATAGAAAAAGCCAAAAAATGCACGACACGTTTTTCAGTATAATTGCAGAACTAGTTCCAAATCTTAATAAGGGAAACCATGTCATTGTAACTGATAGAGAGAAGGCCTTTACTAATGCAATCAAAAAATGCTTGCCAAATGTACAAATCGCGTATTGTTGGAACCATATTCGTCGTGATTTAAGGTATTGGCTAAATGCAAGACAAGCATCTTCGGATGATAAAATTGTATATGGTAAAGATGTGTTTGATCTGTTTCAATCAGAATCTTTGGATGCTTTCTTAGATTTAGAAAAACAGCTGAAACTTAGATGGTCCGAGGCTATGATTGACTATTTTGATAAAAGTTATCGTAAAGATATCATTAATCACTCAGGTCGATGGATTCTAGAGGCATCGGATGTTTACGATCCTTACAGTGGTATTACAAATAACATGTCAGAAGGCACAAATAATGTCGTAGACGCTTTACAGGGTTGGCCAGGTGCGCCATTAGATGCTATTGTACTTGCTATGCATTATTTGCAAAATTTCAAGTCAAATGAGATCATTCGAGGCAGATTACAGAAAGGTAACTTTCAGTTGAAAGCAATTCATATGAATGCAGTTTTGGACCCAGAAATGGTTGAAATGCCACACGATGTTTGCATTCCTGAAAAAATTCTTGATTTGGTAAAAGGTGAAATATCGGCTCTAGATGACAACAATGGTATTGAGAAAGGTGAGTCAGTTCCGCACAATGCCACAAACTCTGCCGATGAAACTGGTATTACTGAAGTCGAGTCATCAACTACTCAGCGATCGTTAGGTCTAGTTGCAGTTAAACAATGCAAAGTTCATCACTGCCCCGAAGGTCAAGCATTTATTGTTGAAGGGTCGAAAGGTGATAAATATGCTGTGACATTGTATCCCGAAGAAACGTGTCAATGTGCGTCACTTGGTCCGTGTTATCACATCATGGCTGTTAGAGCAAGCATAGGTCTAGACGAACCCTAAAAAAAAACTTAAAAGTTTAACAATTTTAAGAAAAAACAGTAAGAAAAGACCAGACAAATATGCAGGCAAAAAGAAACCCAGACCTATTGATCGAATAGATGCAAATATGTCCGAAATAATACCAGCACCTGACTCAGTATTAAAACGAAACCAGGATGAAATGGATATCAGTGTTGATCTCCCACATACATCATCCACACCTAGTCCGTTCATACTCTCTTTGAATAATCAATTGCTCTCGTTTCCGTATACGCCTTTCTTGTCTTTGATTTGATTCGTGCTCACGTTTCAACGTTTTTGTGTCCAAATTCAAAATATTGTCTTTTAGTCTGTTGGAATGTTTTTGTTTTTGACGCTTTAGTCGTTTCTGTTCCAAGTACCACAGCGTCCGCTCCGAATTATTGGCAAATGTCGATCCTGGTTCTCCTAAAAATAAAATATTGATGTATAAATTGTCGAAAGAGATTGGGCCGCCATCTTGTATAAGATTGGACCATTCAGCCTCTCGCACGGAACAATTTGTAGACGCGAGTTTATACCAGTCATTAGACTGAAATCTACCTTTTACTGAAAAATGTCTTGAAAGATTTCGCCATTTGATATTGATGTATAAATTGTCGAAAGAGATTGGGCCGCCATCTTGTATAAGATTTGCATTAAATCTACGTAACAATATGTGTGACCAGCGACAAACAGAAAATATACTTTTATGCGTGAATCGGACCTCCGTAAAGATCAATCCATCCATAATAATGTATTTAGTCCATAGCAAATTACAAATTGCAAAATTAACCAAACAGCGGAAGTACTTACAGTGCAGTCCGGAAGAAAGTAAGTTCGATTTACCGTTTGTACATTCTCGTCTACCAGACCATAATACAATTTCATATATATTTTTTTTTAAATTTAACTATACTCTAGAATATGATATATTATTCAATGTAGACCGCATTTTGTGTTGGACCATTATGCACGTATATTCCTTCACCGGTCATTAGTTTAAAGACCCAACTGGGGTATATAAGGGAGGTAATGGCTGGGGGTGGTTTCCCTTGTATATTTGAACATGTTTCATGTCAGGGACACTTTTTCTTTAAAAACTCATAAAAAACAGTTATAGTTATCTTTCAAAAAATATATGCTTGAAGTTTAATTGATTTCCTTTCATTATTATGAAAATAGTGTTATATGGTTCTTTCTGATTTTCATAATTAAATAAAATCATCAAACCAAAATTTCAAATTTCAAATTTATGGGAGGAGCTAAGTATTCATGAGATCATGTGACTCCACTGTTTGTAAACAAATGAACAAGAAACACATGGTAGTATGTTATTGCTGTACAGGTTAGTAAAATGTGTATAATAAACATGCTTAGCACTTACTTTGGATGTTTTTAATTTGTGAAATTCTCCAAATACATGTACATTTGTGTTGCAGCATTTTATATCCATATTTCTAAACATTTACTAATGTTTCCACCAGTCGAAGTTTGCATCATTTTAACAATTTTAGTATTATACTGTTTGTGTTTTGTTGCTCAAATACTGATGTTTACACATATCCTTTTATTGAATAATCTGTGCAACAGTACATATATTAAAATTATATCACAATTGTGTTGTATTACCAACATTGACCGGTATACGGCTCTCCTGGTAGGTTAGGATAGCGAGACCTTACTAAGTTTAATACACATTCTGGCATTATCTCTCTTTGAATTCTAACAACACTCATCTACGTGGTCCCTTTTCATTAAACAAGTTACTTAGTTTTGCACCAAGCATTTCTTCTGTCGAGCATTGACCAACATTTCTTGTATCTTACCCTTCTTTAAATTTTATTTTTGGCATGTGGTCTTGACCCACTTCCAAGCCATGATTGTTCATGTGTAATCACAAGAATCATCTACATTTGTCATCAAATCTGTTTCTGTAACATCGTTAATTGATAAAACTTGAGCATCATGTTCCTGCTTTCTTGAATTGAATTAATTGGTGGCTCATGTTACACATTTTCATTATTGTGTTGTTCTTCTGGTGATTTGTTTATTTCAATAAAATTCCAATTGTAATGATTGAAAAGAGCTTCAGCTGTAAGTTTTTGCTCTTCGTTAACTAATAATGATAACACAAATATTTTGGATGTATCCATCACACACAAAATAAAAATATAACACGTTTTCACCAATCTCTAAAACATATCACTTCACCGCATTTTATTAAAATGCCAAAATGCCGCCAAGAACAGTATGGTGGAGTTCAATTTATATAGGTTAATCAACTATTTCTTTTATTATTTAGAGCGTTTAAATAACATAAAATAAACATATTTAGAGATGACATGCGAGTAATTAGATTACGCATGTTTGTTTAGAAAGTATGATGAGAAATGAATAAAACAAATGGGAAAATAAAAGTGCAGAAATGGATCCTCTACCTTACTTGTAATGGAATTGTCCAATTATGATACAGGCTAATTGGGCCAGTAGAACATGATCCTTACAATGCAACCTTATCACAGGTGTTGACATATATATACTGATTATGTCTGGTATTTGTGGAACAGTATTGCTGTATACAGATTACACATTCATTAAACATATACTAATGGATGACAATTTGTCAAGGAAAAAAATAAAAATAAAAGTGCTCAAACGAAAAACATTCCATTGGTGTAGATCAATTTGGCTGAATTATGTGGACTATGTTTTAGAATAATAAAACTACTGAATATTATAAATACAGTCATTGTGTACATTTTTAGTGTATGAGACATACAAGTCTACATGTAATTAATCACTTGGAAGAGAAAATTATGTCGTATCTGTTTAAAACTCATGGGAATTACTAACAAACAACAGGTAAACAATGTGTTTTCTGTCGGCTGCAATCCCCACAATCTATTTTTAGCTAACACTGTATTGCCACTCACTGATAAAACACACACACAGCAGAGTTAATTTACATCCGAAGGTCTGATCGGATGTTGGGTCTTTAAGGTTCAACGAAAACAGTAGCTTTGTTTAAAATTTAATTTGATGTAGCGGAGCGTACGAGAGACGTTATTGGACGTCAAACGTCAAAGACGCTTGATAAAAACGTGATGGTGGCACAAACATTTCGATTATTTTATATTTTGTAATTTACCAATTTTGCTAATCTTTTGTAATTTAACGCGTATTTCAATTTACTGCATGTAAATTGATACAGAAAAGTGCATATATGACGCATGTGGATACACAGTTGCATTAAAAATCACCAAATTACGTTAAAATACGCCTTTTTCTGTATTTTTCTTAACGGTGGTGGCACAGATATATTATAATAAAACAAGAGTAACTAATGTCAGTGACATTCTCATTTTACAAACACACTGCTAATAAAAATTACAAACATGATCTGCATATTTGTTTTACTTCTGAAGTCAATACAAAAGTAAAATTATCATTATACAAGTAAGTCGATCCTGATCTTTTGAACGTCAACTTTGAAGGCGGACATTTCGGCATTATGTGATTGAATAGCGTTTATAGTTTTATCTTTACATACAAATTAAAATATATTTAGTCCAAATGTAACAATATATAACTATTATGAACACAGTGGTATTTTTATCCGATTCGCTACAGTCTGGAAGGTAAATTACAACTTTCAAACATATGAGGGTCGAAATAAACGTGGCAAAAAGCGTGAGCGGACAGTGCATAATTGCTAAGGAGAAATTAAGCTAGTGCCATTTGTTTGAGGTCATCTGCATGGCTTCATATATAATTTCAAACATTATATCATATTAAACATTTTATATAAAAATCTTACCCTTAGCTGTTTCTTTTCTTTGTTCGTTTAGCTGTTAAACCATTCAACATCTGTCTACATATTTTTTCCAGTCGCGATTTCACTCATTCTGACGAAACCGCTATCTTTGTGATGACTTGTTTATATTGCAGATGAGCAGAAACGACGTCACTAACGTATGACGCATGAAAAAGACGTCTGCAAGTTCCCGCCATTAACATTTTAATCATGTATATATATATGTATTTTGGGGGTTTTGGCTCAAAATGTTTTTTCACATGCTTCGGGATATGAAAAGTGTAGATACTTACTCAAGTTTGATTTTTTTTTAATTCTTGTACATACTTGTTTTTCAGATTTTAAAAAATCAAACTTGAGTAAGTATCTACCCCAAAATACATAGATAATAAATCACCATGGTGATTTACTTGATTTATTAAAACTTTTTTAAAATAGGAGTAGTGAAGATTGCAAGTTTTTTTTTTTTTTATAGTTATCAAAATTACATTCAAATTAACAATTTTCCGACCTTGAATACAAAGGTGGTGGATCATACTCAAACACACTACTAAAACAATAAATCACACACTTTTTAGACTTTTTTGTAAGGTTGCCATTGCTTCCTTTCTTCCCTGCTCCACTAGTTCATTTTTTTGAACTTCACTAATTTCAAGTTTCTTTTGTTTGGTGTCCTGTTTTAAACTATAATATTTATCCAACTCATCCAAAATCAACTTAAACTCTTGCTCAGATATCTGTGCATCACTCAATGCTTTTGATATCAAATTTTTTATGCTATTCAACTTAGACTCTGCCAAAGTTTTTATTTCATGATGTTTTTGAGCTTTTGCATTAAGCTTGCGTCTGATAAAATTAATGCAAACACCTGTAGCTCCACATACTATTGCTGCTATTTCAAAAGGTAACAAAACTGGAACAACAAATCCAATCCCAGCCATAATAACACCCGCAGATATTAAAGTAGTGTCAATTCCATCTGTAATATTAATACCACGTTTATATTTTTTATAAAGTGACTGACGTGTGTCTCGCTCTGTAATTAACTTGTTTTCAATCTCTGAAATCTTTTGTAATCTATAATTTTGTCCGTCTTCCACTGGCAACTCAGGATATAAACTTGGTGCTGTCGGTTGCTTCATTTTTTTATTTATTAATAAAAAATTAAATTAATTCAATTAATAACGATGCCACCGTATTTACAGCGATAGCGTTAGCAACCTTGCATACAAAGTTAACAACAGAACCAGCACCAATCTCTAAAGGACTATCAAAGTTATCATGATTGCGTGGGATGATGTGAAGCGTTATGCCATAATTTGGTTGTTCAACACCATTGACAGAAACTATTACAGTTACGTCACCAACTAATCGGTCACTTGCTAAACCTATTCCCATAATCCGTCCACGGCGTGTCATTACACGCCCCACATTTGTTTTTGCTCCACCGTTACCAAATGAGAGTATTCTAATCAACACAAGTGGGCCCTTAGCCTCTGCAAATATTGTTATAATCCCATATTTAAGATTATCAACTCTATTTTTCAAATGATTAAACTGGTTAACAAAAGGCACAACTCGCCTATATAAATCTTGAACCTTATTTATCAAAGCCTCTAAGTCTTCTTTTGTTTTAGGTCTTGTTGGTCCAAATATACTCATTGTTTTTTTATAAAAATATATTTTTTAAATAATTTTTAAAACACAACTTATAGGCAAACCGTGATTATTTATTTTGTTGCCATACTCATCTCTGACTTCTATTTTTAATTCAGAAATTGCACCATTCATAAGACAGTGATATTCAGGATAAAAATGTGTATATACAATATCTCCATACTGCTTATTTACTACAGGTACAACCACTATAATAGTGCTTGGTGCACCATTGAAATAATTACTACTCGTATTAACTTGTTCCAGATGAACATATAGCTGTTTATAAGGAGCTAAATCAATTGGGTAATCTCCTATATTAGTACCTGTCAACCATTTTCTGTCCTTGAATCCCAGCATATTTGAAAGACCGCTTGACATTCGTGTCTCTATTGGCGTATGTATAATGCTGAAGCCAATTTGGACAATATTGTCCAGGATAATCTTTTCATTTAGCAATTTCATGATTAATATTATACCAACCGACTTTTTAATCCAACGCGCTTATCTCCATTTCTATTATCGATATACTGTTGTAAGCTAATAGAACCGTATATGTTTGAAATTGTATGAAACATTTTTTTTAATATATATATAAAAATACAAAATAAAAATGATTTCTAAAGAATTTAAATATAGCTCAGATGCTCGCTACAATTTAAGTACTTTCAGCAAGAAAGTGATAGATATAATAAATCAAAACATAGTCATTACATCCAACGGTAAAGGTTTTAAAGCATCATTTTTCAATGTCTTTAAACAATACAAACTCCCATACGTCAAATCAGATGCTATAGTCCAAAGCTGGGGAACAGACTGGATGTTATTTTGGCAGAATCAGTTGAATTTTGCTATTTGGTGTGCGACAACTGGATGTGGCATTGATTTCAACAATCATCTGAAAGCTGATGCCTTGGTTGGTTCGTTATTTCGATTTCATGTCTATTACCAAGTCAGAAGAATATTATTTGAAATGAGTGTAGCAATGCCGCAAGACTCAAATTGGAATGCGTTTAATAACACATATAACCGAAACGCATAAGAGAGAATATGCAAGGAGTTTAACATTGACTTAAATTCGGACTGGAGACAGACACAAAGCTATAATGATGGTCTAGGAACAATTTATAATTACTGGACAAATATTGGTTATCATCCTTTGATAAATTATGTATACGACAACAAAACGATGAGTTTCACAGTCTATGAGAGTGATAAAACATACCACATTGATTACATTGTACAAGGATCTGAGGCTGACAATAGTTGTTCTACTTTTATACTAGATAGTTCTGTGGGATTTACAAGAGCTGGAGTAGAAAGAATCAATGACAGCATAAGAACATACTGCTGGGCAATTCTTGGCTCACAATCACAAACAAGAACAGATATACTTGGAACTGGAACAGCATTTGATGCACAGAAACAATTTTTAGCAAATGTAGAGGACGCAATAAATAGCCCCATTGACTTGCCCAGTCAAATTTCAAGATATGAAACCACCCTAAAATATGCAAGAAGTAAAGTAAATTTTGTTTATGGAAGTGGATTTTACATGTCTCCGAGTGACATGGAATTAAGAATTGGAACAATACAAGACTACAATAATGAAATTGTAATAGCAACCGATGCACAAGCATTAGGACTGAATAATGATGTAAATGTAAAACCAGTGCCACCAAAAATTATTCAACCTTTTCAAGGCACCACAACAAAGAAATTTTTACCGGAACATTCTGACTTTGATAAATCAATACATAAAACTGTGGAACATAACCCACCAGAAATACAAAAAATAGCGATTGAACACGAAGATAACAAAACAGCTATAATTGTTGGTACCATAGTAATAGGTCTTGCTGCATTACTTATCTACGAGATTTACTAAACCACTCTTTGGCTGCCACATACAACAACCCGGAAACAAACATAAGCAAAGCCCATAGATTGTTACCAAGCCAATTAATAACATTACCTGTTGCAGATAAAAGCCATGCTACTATTGCACCAATAACTCCTGGAAGTGCTGCAGCAGCTTTACCAGCTAGGTTGGCAAGAAGTTTACCAAGATTAAGTAGTTGTTTTTTTATCTAGTCCTTGACACTTGATGGATCAGGTTTTTGAGTTGGAGCTGGAGCAGCACTTGATGTAGGAATAATGGCCTCAACTAATACCCCAATAATCATACCAAAGGCAGTCAAAATACTAACAATAGTAATACCTTGCTCTCTAAATAATGTTTTAATTCTCGCACCCAATGTTGTGTCTTCTTTTAACACCTTATTTATAGTTTCTTTTATCCTGTTTATTTGACTGCGTAATGCTTCTTTGTTTTCACTTGCCGCTTCAAGTCGTGCACTTTTTTCATCTTCTAAGTTTTTTATTCTGTCACGTATGCGCTCTTGTTGAAACTCATCCTCCTGCCCGGGGGTGCTAACCTGTTCTAATTTTTGTTTTTCTTTTGTTATATCTTTATCAAGCTCAGTGAGCTTTGAGAGATTATTAGTAAGTTCTCCACGGAAGCTTTGTAATCTCTTATCTAAACCTCGTATCTCTTGCAGAGTTAGATTTTCCGGTTGAACAGCAGTTTTAGGATGAGTTTCATCTATTATATTACTCAAATCACTCTCTGCTGAACCTACGGCATCTAACGCATTTTGCAGATCTTCAGTTGTTGAAAAAGTTTGCATTGGTATATCTTCTCCTGCTTTTCTGAGGGTATCTTTTGTTTTTACCAAGGTTGCAAATTCTGTCCTACCCCGAGCAATTCTTTCACGTGGAACTAATAAATCATAATTTTTTAAAGTATTTCTGATAAAGTCAATGCCATATTTTTTAACTAAAGTGTCCAGCACATAAAACTTGATTGGTTCTTCTGGGTTATTTCCCCTGTAATAGGTAAGTGGAACATCATCATCTGTCCCCAACTGAACTGCATATAACATTGTTCTACCGATTTTGTCCTCAGCCACTCTGAAATCATTTTTATAATCAATTCCGCTGATCTCAGGATTAACTTCAGTAAAAAATTGATCTATTAACAACTTTTTTTGTGTGAGCTGTTCTTTTGTTTTATCTTCCCCTTGAAGCTGATCAATATGGTTATTTTCATTTACAATTTGTCTCTGGAATTCTGAGCCAGGTTGTATAAAATCTGGTTCGTCATCATCAATCAAATCACTTATAAAGACATCGACTTCTTCATCTGGATTGTACGTAGGATTTTCAAATCCTCCTTCAGCCATTGTTTATTTTATTTAATTTTAAAAAATATATTTAAAAAATAAGAACAATGTCGGCATACGGAAACAAACTCAACCCTCATAGAAAACTAAGAGAACCTCATGGTGCCAAGGGCATCCGCACAAGTGTAGTAATAACTAATAATCCATCAACAATAGACCAAAACCAGCAACTGCTTGTGAGATTTCCCGATCTAAGTACTAATGATGTGATAGTTCCACGTACTGCTCGTCTTGCCTTTGAAATAGAACTTAAAAGCAGAACAGACGCCAACGCTACTATATATCAGAATCTGGGTAGAACAATTGTAAAAAAACTGACAATAAGAATAAGTGGCAATGAAGTCATGTCAATAGATGACAGTGATATATATCATTGTTATGTAGATTTATGGAAAAGCCCTACTGAACGAGTAAACATAGCTTACCAAGGTATTGGTAAAGCAAACATGTTAAAACATAGAGTTGGTGCGGGAGATGCTTCCTCAGACACCGAAGATGAAGCTATAGCAGCAGCTTATGGAAATAGATTTTGTATTCCACTGGACTTCATGCCATTTTATCAAGCGGGGCTTGGTGATAGGTTAGAATATGAATTAACGTTTAACGATTATAACAAAGTTATCAAAAGCAGTGATGCTGATGCATCTTATGTAATAGAAAATATCTGCTTGGAATTTGATATGGTTAGTGATGTTGAATTATCCAGACAAATAAGACAGCAAACCAATGGTAAGATAGTATTTATGTATGATCGTATCTTGCGACATAGAAAAATAATAGAAAAAAAATCTGATACTCTTTGGAACATAAACATTAATGTACCAGCACGGAGCATGAAAGGTATTTTAATGCTGTTTGAAAACCCATAAAGAACAGACACGGAATTCTTTTACAACCCAAAGATTGTAAAGGTTGAAATGACAATAGAAGGCGTACCAAATCAGTTGTATAGTCAGGGCATGAGGGCATATCAACATTGGGATGAAATCAACAAATATTTTGCCTTGACATCAAAAAGAAACAAAGAGACAGAAATAGTAGCGAGGGACTTATACTTTACCAATGTTTCTCTTGATAGCTATCTAACAAAATCATATGCTTTGTGGCTTGACCTTAGAACATGTGATGACAATTTATTACACGGCATTGGAAGAAAAATAGAAAACGGCAGAGTAGGCATAACGATACTTATAAATAAAAAAGCAGATGCAGATCATCCTTTAAATATTTATCTATATATAATACAAGATGCGCAAATCAATTTCGAAGATGGAAGATATAAAGAAACACGATACTAGTTTACAACAAAAATATCCTAAATATCCACACAGTGCCATTAGCTGTGGTCAGACAGGCTGCGGCAAAACAGAGTTTGTTCTTGACATACTTGAACAAGAGTATGTTGGAGTTTTTGAACATATAATTATATTGTGTCCAACCATAGAGTGGAACGAGGCTTATAAAAATAGACCCTGGATAGGTGATGTAAGACACCCAAGATATAAAAAAATAACAATTGTCAATCCCGTTAGCAACGGCAAAGAAATGTTACAAAAACTGTTGCGTTTATGTTTTAAACAATATGCTGGCAAGCCCACATTATACATCATTGATGATTGCTCCGCTACAAAAGAATTAACAAAGAAAAAAAGATATGTTATCAGAGTTGGCATTCTCTGGTCGTCACGCCAAACAATCAGTGTGGGTCATTTCACAGAGATATAATTCTGTATTGAAAGATTTGAGAGAGCAAGCAAAATGGTTGTGTATGTTTTACACCATGGACAGAGATAGTTATGAAAATTGTTTGAGAGAAAATGATGTTATTCCGACGCTGGAGGAGAGAACCAGAATAAGAAAAGCTTTAGCAAAGACTAAATATTCCAAGTTAATTTTGAGGACTGACCAACCAACTGGTTATTGGGTTGAATAATTTTTGAAAGCATTGCTATTTTTTTAACAGCATTGCTTTGTTACTAATGGTAATACTAACAGCAAAGTAGCAATACTGACGAAAATATAATGGAAATATCAGGAAATATAGTAATGCTTAAAGCATTGCTCATAGTAAATTAACAATGCTAATAAAAAAATAGCAATATTAATAACAATGCTATTAACAATACTAACAATTACTAGTGGCATGAATATCGCAGCTGGTTGTTTTGTATTTTATATTTATTTCAAGTTAAAAAATAAGATTATTAATATAAAAATGAATGCGGAAGAACTATAACAAGGTATATCGGAAGGTTTTACGGAACGTGATAAATCAAAGCAACAAGAAACAACAAAAAAAAAGATTATCAGCCATAGTGGCTGGCGGTGGTAGCCGTCAATATTTGGGTAAAGACATACAACTCACGAATATAGATAGCATGCCCCCGGATGAAATTAACAAACTTTACTGTAGCTATGAAGCAAGGCTTGGGGCAAGCATGACTAAGACTTTAGGCAATTCTTTTATTAACTTGTATGTGATGGGAGTATCAAAATATTTTAATGTAACCAATCCACCAAAGCTGATAGAAGATTTGGAGGAAGACCCATTTATTAATCATGCTTTGACAAGTGCTTGTTGTGAGTTGTATTACAGGTATGGAATGTGCTTAGCACCATTTACAGCAATACTGACAACTGTTAGACATATTGATTTTAATAAAAATAAAAATATAGATAATATAAATGATGGAGAACCAAGAGAGTGAAGTTATATCTGTACAAAAAGTAAAAAATCCTAAAAGAATAGAAGCTGGGAAAAAAGGAGCAGCGGCAAGAAAGGCAAAGCGTTTGGTAGAGCAAGATGCAAAGCAAGATGCTGCAAATCAAAATGCTGCAAAGCAAAATGAAATAACAAAAATAACAATAGATGAAGAGGAACCAGAAATCAAAATAAACGTATACAAAAATTATATTCCACCGTGTCTGGTTTTATTAGTAGGCTTTGGTGGGTTGGGTTTGTATATTTATAACAAGAAATCTGCTACGCAACCTGTAGCTGTGCAACCTGTTCCGGCAGTTGCACCAAAAGACCCGTTTGATTTTTAATAATTTATTTTAAAAAAATAATCATATAAAAAAAATGGCAGCAAGTATTGACGGAAAACAAATTGTAAATATGGTGTATCACGCTGGAGTGGAAACATTTCTAACTGTTGGATATTCTGAGATTGGCAGAAAACTACTAAAAAGACCAGCCCCTAAAGTAGATTTTAATATGACAAATGTTGGAATGCTGTCTGGATATAATGTTAGCAATGGCTACAAAGGATATGCTGATTAAGCAAGGTATTATTCCTGCGGATATTATGAAATAATTTGAAAAAATATATATAAAAAAAATGGCAAGTGCAGTAGCAATGATGATAGGTGGCGCATTAACAAATGCATTGGCATTTAGCGGTTCAAATTATTTCTTTTCAAAAATGGGAAGTCATTCAGATGAGGAAAGACAAAGGCATGACAAAGCAGTGGAACAATTGAACGCAGCACAAGCGGAGTGGAATAAAAAAAGAACAGAAAGATTAGATTTTATTAATAAGCAACTGAAAAAGGAGCATCATGCAGAGCAGACTTTTGATGATGTGGACCAAGCTATGAAACAGTATTATTATACAACTGGCAAACATTTGCTTTTGGAACCGGAGCCCAAGTTGAGTGATTTTTATACACCATCTCCGGATCAACAGAATAGAGAAATTACGTTTATTGTGGTGGGCATGGCTGCAACTGGATTTGTGGCGTAGAAATTGAGTTCATAAAAAAAGTTTAAAACTATAATTACTTTGAAATAACCTTTGGAAAGACTAAGTCATATGCATGATACCTATTTTTTTTGTTGTTCTTACATGGTTTCAATCCAAGTGGTCGCATATAATATGGTGGTTTAGCACTCTTCTCTAATTTATCTTTGAGAATACCAGGCGCCCATACTTCACCGTTGTCTAATAATGTTAATACCATGGATGGACCATATTCAGTATCCACTATTTTCGTATCTGTAATAGTGTATATGTTATTTATTTTCAAGTCTGTCCATTTCTGTGTGCTATTTTGATTTTGCTCTTCAAGCAGTTCATCAAATTGTGCAGTTGTGATATCATTTTTTTTTTCTTTATAGTTATATAAATTTTAATCTTTAGTAGAAAAAATGGAAAAGATTTATTACAGCCCAAAAGGATTTTGGAGAGGTTACTCGGCAGTTAAAAAATTGTCAAAAGAGGCTGGTGTTAGTGAAAAACAGGCATTAGAATTTTTAAAAAAACAAGCTGTGTGGCAGATTTATTTACCCGCACCAAAGAAAATAATTAGACCTAGGTTTGATGTTTCTGCTAAGAATGGAGTGCATCAAGTTGATTTGTTATTTCTGCCGCATGATACTTTTGGCTTTGGCCGCGGACGCAAGACATATAAATATGCATTGACTGTAGTTGATATTGCGAGTAGATACAAAGAAGCAGAGCCGCTGACTTCCAAGGATAGTAAAGAAGTTGCCAAAGCATTTGAAAATATATACAGTCGACATTTAAAATATCCAAAGTTATTACAAGTGGATCCAGGCAGAGAATTTATGGGTGCAGTATCGCAGTTGATGGCAAAACATAAAGTAAATATCAGACGAGGCAGAACAGAAATACACAGAGACCAAGCTTTAGTGGAAAGATTTAACAGAACATTAGCTGAAAGATTGTTTGGTTATCAGTATGCTAAGGAAATAGATTCACAAAAACGCAATAAAGAGTGGGTAAAGAGATTACCAGAAGTTGTTAAAGGAATAAATGTGGAGACAAAAAAGCCCCCTCCTGTTGAAACAAAAATATTAAAAGGTGATCCTATATGTATGAATGCAAGTGTAAGATATTTATATCAACCCGGGGAACAAGAAGGTGGAAGACGCAGAGCAACTGATCCAATGTGGAGTGTAGATATTCACAAGATTATATGGTGACGCAAGGTATAAGAGTTTATTATTTGAAATTACCAGCGCCTCAAAGAGGATTTGTCAAAGAAGAATTACTTATTGTTCCTGCTGATACAAATTATAAGTTTTTATAATATCCATATGCATCAGTTTTAATTCCATCTTCTCGTATATATCTTTTTGAGTAAAATGGTGATAATGTAACTTTGTTTACTGTTATGCCGTATATTTGATGTTTTATCGAACGTAGCATATTCATTTCATGCGTGTATTTTTTCTTGTTAAACAGTGCATCCTTGTAGTTCTCAAAGTTGATATGTTTTTTGATTACATATTTTTTACTCCCTTTGCTTTCTTAATAATCTGCTCATCAGCTCTCAAAATAGAATATAGTTTGGTTCTTAATCCAATATACTCAACTATAGGAACACCAGCACATTCGTCTTTCATTTTACCTAATACGTTTTTGTTTGTATCATCGTGCATTGGATGATTTTGTGGATAATCAATGAAACCTTACTGATCTTTCATATCAGCCATGTCTTTGTACACATCTTCTGTTTTGATTTCTACCAGCAAGCTGTCAGTGTCGGTGTATAATAAAGTACAGTCATCTTCGTACTTTTCTTTAGGGTATTATAGTACCCGTCATACATCATGTACTTTGATAAATCCAATACTGCCATTCCAACATAAATTGGTTTGTTTAATGTTAATTTTGTTTTGTTTACATGTATTGCTGACAATTCATCTGAACATTTTATACGCCTGTTAAAGTTGGGTTTGGCTAGTATTTTTCTTATTTTTTCATTTTCAGAGCCGTCAGTTCTGACTAGTTTTATATTAGTCCGCTTGCGTAAATTTTCCATTGTTTTGCCAAACACAGAGTTGTTCATAAGTTTATAAAAATCTTTTTCAAATTGTGATTTAGCTTTTTTCCTAAGTTCTGTGTTTAGGTTTATGTATGATGCCATCCATGGTTTTTCATTAAATTCTAATACTCTGTGTATTTTCTTTAGTTTCATGCCTAAAGATAAATACAGTTCCAGGTTTTTGTAATGTAACACATATTTTTCTTTGTCCATAAGATTGGGGACTAGTTGTTCTGTATTTATCATGCTATTATTTTCCAACAGATCTGTCTGGTATTAAGACAACCATTCTTTTTTCACTGCTAATCTTTCCGGTGCAAGCGGATAGTCATTGTGAGCTTCATGGAGTTCTTTAGGATATTCCAAATCAACTTCTAGGATATATCCTTTTCCTTTTTTTGGCTCTGGCATGGTTTCTGATTCCACCCACTTAAAGCCAGAATATGGAAGTGGCTGACTCATTGCCCACCCATAAAGATTATTTGCATCATAATACATTAAAAAGTTGTTTTCCTACTTAGGGTTATAATCAGCTACGTGTGGATTGCTTGCTTTTGCATATCGTTTTGATACCATACTAAATCCACCACGCATACCTTTTTCTACAAACAAGTGCATGTCGTCTGTCAAAAGTTCTAAATCTATTTTAGAATGTTTAAGTAAAGCATCCCAAGATAATCCAGGTGCTGTGTAGTAATGCAAGGGATCGAGTTTATATGCATTCATGCATGTTTTTCTGAAAGTTTAAAATACATCTGCTAACAAAGTTACATCCGTTTTTAGATATAAATCATGATAGTCTCCAAGAGATTTGCAATTTAACTCTTTCCATACTTTTTGAGCATGCTAGTAATCTTCGGGACTTATACTTTCATCTGAGAGACTACTGTAAAACTTTTCTATAGGTGGTAATTGCGTTTCCTCAAATCTTTCCACACTGTCCATACATTCGTATGGATAAACACCTTTTCGCAGAAGTAAATTTGTTTGTTCCCCAAACTGATTTTTAGTAATTTTGAAATCAAATTTTTCTGTTGCATCAACCAATTTTTCCAGAGACGAAGCCATAAACTGAAAGCTATCCAAGAATCTAAGTTGTCCGGCACTAAATGAAATATACTTTTCAGCGTTGTTTGGGATGCATGTAATATTACCTGTCATTTTATGTATTTTTTGCATGATGAGATGACTATCATATCCTTTGAGGTTATGAAATATAACAGGGATGATTGTTTTATTTGGTTTTATTTTCAGTTTTAGGTTGCAGTTTTTATGTGCTGCACCTCTGTATTCTCCTGTAAAATGACAGTGGTCTCTTACTTTACAGTTTTTACCAGATTTTCTGCCTATTTCATTCTCGCATATCCAACAGTGTATTGCTTTTTCCTAATCTTCTTCATTTTGTTGAGTCATTATTAATGGTTTTGGGTGAGCATATATTTTATTAATGTTGCTCTTTTCACATTCTAGGCGATTTAAAAACACTTTAACAGCATCTTCACCTCTGTAAATAACAGGTTCTTCAGCTTAGCCATCATATCTGACACGCTGGTATCCAAAACCACAAGCTTCGTGTACATTTTGAATTTTAGATTTCATTCCAAATTTGATTGATTGCGGTTTGATTATACTTTCAAAATCAGCATATATTGCATAAGGCACAGGCATCTGATTTTGATGATTTTTAAATTGTGTGTGATTTTTACCTTCTTTCGGCATTTCTATTCTGCAAGAATTTTTGTTGATACCATCACAGTCTTCTTTGTGTTTGGCAAGTAGTCCTTTTCCAGAATAGCCGTGAAGGCAACGATCGCAGAAGTAAGTTTGACCTTAATGTTTGTTTTGGTGTAGTCTATTCAGATTTTTAATCCAGCAATAGTGATTTTTTGTTATTTTTGCTGGTTTGTCGGAATAATCATCAGGGTCATAGTTGTCATCTTTGATTCCTTCTTCATTATTTGGATCATCTTCATTTTCTGATTCTTTTTCAACCTCAATATCTTCAGATATGAAGAGCAGATTAATTCGCTCAATATCTTTTGGTTGTTCTGATATGTGATATGTGAAAACAGTTACCTTTTTATTTTTTCCTGTTATGATATGTCCATAAAGGTTGATAGCAAGGTTGTTTTGTTTCTCTACTTTTGAAATTTGAGAAATTGGAGTGGGAAAGTCAATGCACTCTTTCTTTAAGAACTCTATACTAGGATACTTTGATAATCTATCAGAATTCTTTTTAGCTGGATTTAAAGCTGAATTTATTGCATGAAACAAACACTGATCATCGTCGTTTTTTACATTGATAATTGCTTTCTTAGGCAAAGGAATATATGAAGAACCTTTTAATGGTTCATACTTTGCAATATTTAAATAAAACTTAACACAGTGATCCATCTCCAATCCTGAACCTCCATTTATATGTCTTTCCAGGCCCTCTTGTATCTTTGCAGATGCTTCATCGTAAAACTCATTTATTTTTTCAAAGTTTAAAATTACCTTTTGCTCACTATATAAAACTGCCGTTTGGACGTGTTTTTTGGTAGCACCATCGTCTTTATTTAAATCTATAGTAAGACCGAATTGAAAGTATAATCCGTGTTTTATTTTTGCAAACTCTGCTATCTCTTTATGTATTTGTTTTGTGATAATGGATTTCCCATGAATAAAATAGTTTTAAAGGGTCTTTGTATTCCTCGACAGGCGCCTCGTATGCTTTGAAAAAAACCACATTTCGGTTTATCTACCAGTTTTAATTCTGGAAAACTTTCTTTAGATTTTCTATCATTAAACTCTTTTAGTTCATTTATAACATTTTCTTGTAATTTGGCATATTTCTGCTTTTGTTCATTTATAACATTTTCTTGTAATTTATCATATTTCTGCTTTTCTCGTTTACGTTGTTTTTTAGCACGTCGTCTTTTGAGTAAATTTTCTAATGTTTGAGATTTAACCTCTGGAGTTTCCTTTGGAACTTCTTTAAGAGGTTTTAATGCATTTATACCGTTAGATAGTGTTTGCTTATCTATTTCACCTGGTTCAAACAGGTGTATTAATTTTTCTATAATCTCTTCAGTCTTCATTATTTCTTTTTGTTATATTTATATATATTTTTTTTATTTAATATAAATAAATATATCAAAAAGAAACAATGGAAATCAATGTTTGCAAATTTCTTAAATTGGATTACACAATCCGTGTAAAAATAAGACTACAAAAGATTCTAATTATTGCAGTTTGCATAAGTATAGATTAAAAACAAGTCATGTATTGCCGTGCTCAATATGTAAAAAAGGCACAAGAGCAAAAAATAAAATTTGTGCTGATTGTGGTGGAGTTTCAGAATGAATAATGGCAAGTTATTGGAAATTTAAAGATTATAATGCTGAGTGCTTAAAATTTAGACGTATTGATATTTTATTACAAAAGAATTATATTACAAAAAAAATATGTTGTAATTTTGATAACTTATAAAAAAAATTTAAACTTGCAATCTTCACCACCCCTATTTTAAAAAAGCTTTAATAAATCAAGTAAATTACCATGGTGATTTATTATCTATGTATTGTGGGGTAGATACTCAAGTTAGATTTTTTAAAATCTGAAAAACAAGTATGTACAAGAAATAAAAAAAAATCAAACTTGAGTAAGTATCTACCATTTCACATCCCGAAGCATGTGAAACATTTTTTTGAGCCAGAACCCCCAAAATACATATATATATATGTTTTGGAAATTTGTCGAATGATTTGTGACGTTGGGACATGCAAACACGACGTTTTCTTCCGATTGTTAAGTAATATAATTAGAAGAAAAGTTGTTTTCGTACGTTGCTGTTGTATATCATGAAAATTGCCTTTTTCCACTTTTTACAATGATATATTATTTATAAAATTCCGTGAAAAATGTAACGCAGTAATCAACATTTAAAATAGACCTCGTGTTAAATGTTGCATGAAGTATCAACAAATAACGTTACGTCGCTATATTAGTACTTTGTGCTTTGCTTTTTGCTAATCACGGGCCTATTTCGTTCAACTTCAACCCATTTCAAACTTTATTAAAATTGTACATGTAATGAAGTTTATCAAATAAAGTTTGAATAGAGTTGAATTGAATTAAGTGATGTGTCAATAATCGAATACAATATCAGCGTCATCTTACATTGCAAAACATAATAATAGTATAACAAATAATTAATATATGAATTATCAAATCTGTTATGAATATTCATGTTGACGTATGTAATAGATTATTTTTAAGTAAGCATGTATAATAGGGATGGATATCGTTGGAAATATTTTATCGCAGTAAATTGTCCTATGGCTACAATGTATCGTGATACTTATCACAAGATGTTATTTCAACAGTGTGGGTGTAGTATCATGGCAAAGACGTCAAACTAGGTAGATATTAGGAAGCTAAACCTAGAAACCAGAAAACGTGAACGTAACCAGTTGAAATCACTTATAAATAAGCAACACTAAACAGCAGTATTTAAAGTACAGTAGACCTTCATTTTCACTAGATTTTCATACGACTACCAATTTTTCTTAGAAATATCGCGACATGTTTTGAGTCATGCGCTCCGGAGCCCGCAGCATTATATAACGATCTAATTGCAAAAGACAATCAGTTTAATTATTTCAGGGAGTACTCCCTGATTATTTACACGACATTTATGGAAGATCAGTATCAGGTGTACAGAATGTGAGAAGACATTCAAACAAAACGGCACTCGGAAGACACACATGACCGTACATACTGGCGCGAGGCCGTTCAAGTGTACAGAATGTGAGATGGCATTCACACAAAGAGGACATCGGAAGACACACATGACTGTACATACTGGCGAGAGGCCGTTTAAGTGTACAGAATGTGAGATGGGATTCACACAAAGAGGACATCTGAAGACACACATAACCCTACATACTGGCGAGAGGCCAATCAAGTGTACAGAATGTGAGATGGGATTCACACAAAGAGGGAGTCTGAAGTTGCATATGGTGGTACATACTCGTGAGCGAAAGCATATATGCCAGGTATGTGGAGAAGTATTTCCTGTGATAGCGTATTTGAACCGACACATGCGTATACATACAGGAGACATTCCGTTTATATGTAATAGAAGTGAGAAGTGTTTTGCAGACAGATCACAGTTAAATAGACATACGCGATTTCGCTGTAGGAAATGAAAGTTAACAACACCGTTAAACAAAAAAGGAAAATGGTGAAAGAAGTATCAAAAGCAGATAATAAACAAAGAAGATATGACCACTTGAAGATTGTGCTAAAACAGATACGGGAGACGCCATTTTGAGAACAATGACGTCGTGGTTCTAAATTACTATACATGGCATATTGATAAACATTATTTAAAGCAAACAAAATCATTGCAAATTAATGTAAAATCATTTACTGGCAGTATAATGCATCATTACCCTTAAAGATATTTTCTATAGTTTTTTCTGCATAAGAGATTTTCTTTATAACTTTTAGTACAGTAAGTCTGTTATATATATAGATAGAAAATACAAAAATAATGGTAGGGCACCATAATTGTTAAAATTTTAAAAAATAATGTGTAATGCCACCATCATGTCAATCTGTCCAAAAAGTTGAACAAGTCCATAAAATAGCTAAATAAGACATTTTTGAAGTCTAATCATTTATTCGTTGGTCACAATTCTGCTAAAATTGTATTAAGTAAAGAACATTTAGTTCTAACAAAATTTAAAGCCCATCTTTATATAAAACCATAGTACATATATATCCATGGTAAAACCGTTATTTTTTTACAAAATCTGTTGGGACCATTACCACAATTAGCACAAATTAGCCCATAATGATACAATTTCCTTTTTTTTGTATGTTCCCAATAAGAGAATTTGTTTAAACTTTCTAAGCACATAGTTTAACCTATATATAAAAACAAAATGTGCAATGCTGGTCCCCATGCTTGTTTAGAAAATAATTTTGAAACCCTACCCCTATGCTAAAAGGCCAAGTTTTGTATAAAATTATATAGAAATGGTATATTTTCCTTTTTTTTTGTTATGTTCCTATTAACAGAATTTGTTCAAACTTCCTAGGCACTTATTTGAACATGTAGTTAGACAACATATGCAATTAAAATTATAGGTCACCATGCATATTGAGATTTAATATTGGTTTTTGGAACCCTACCATTATGCTTATATTTTTTAATTTTGTTTGAATTTTTACAAAATGCAATATTTCCCCTTTTTGTTTGTTTCTAATAATAGGCATTTATATAAATAAAGACAATAAAAAAAAATAATAATAATAAAAAATAGAAATAAAAAAAAGGCAATAAATACAACTAGACATCAAGAGCAACATTCCTGTAAATTTATAGGAAAATCCACCCAATAGTTTTAGAAGTTCCCAAAATGCTGCGCATGAAAAACTAAATGACATCCAAGTTAACTCACTAAATAGATTTTAGAAGGTGACACCGTGTATGTAAAGATGTTATCAAAATCCAGCGGTAGATCCATAATCAAATGTTGGAAGTAAATATGCACTATTGTTTTTCATATTAAGTGTCAGATATTTAGATAGTCTTCTTAAAATAGTGACTTCTAATGCAGCTATAATGTAACGCGTAACTCCATTGGCCAACGTCTCATATTTGCGACCGTAAAATGTACGATTTACTGCCTGAAATGTACGTGACAACACATAACGTAGTAACAAGCGACATCATTGAATGACGTCAGCAAAATGCCATTACCGACGAATTTGAGTTTTCATAGAAAAACCAAGTGAGTATCTATAATTTTACTTTATATTTCTAGCATTTAAATAGAAAAGCAACTGTTTTATTGCCAAAAACACCCGAAGTCGACAATCATTAATTGTTTAATCCATAGCTCGCGTAGTGTGTACAAGTGCACTGCGATTGAATTAGAGACATCAGTAATTTCACATTATACATACTGGAAGTATGAAAAATAAATATTTACAATTAATTAGCGCTGTAAAATTTAGTTTGTAAATAAAAGGAATATTCTCAGATTACCTAATACATGAGAGAGAGGCAAAACCCGAAAAATGGAAAACATAATGAATGAATGAACGAATGAATGCGGTTTTACGGCACGTCGACACATAAATAGTTCATATTGTGCGCAAAAACTGATGAAAGATGAAGGAATGGAACAGTTATCAAAAATAATGTAAATGTATAAAGATAAAACCATTTACAAGCAAGGGATGACACGGTAAAAGTAGTAACTATCCATAATTATGCAGGGCAACAAATGCCCACTTGAGATACGAGATTTAAATAGACAAACTGTTAAAAGATTGGATTATACGAATACAATTTAATTACTGTGGATATTTAAATGTATATTAATTACAAACAATAGTTGAGGCATAATTATACTAATTCCTATTCCTATGTGCAAACCCCATGCATTCACCCACCATTTATATTCATGCCACGACCGAGTTAACATGTGCTTAACTAAATTCATCGTTTAATTATTCCGGATTTTCGATATGCAACAACTTGTCTACTGCCATAAGCAGCCGACTTCGACAGTTACTAATTGTTTACTCAATAGCTCGCGTAGTGTGTACACGCGCACTGCGATTTAATTAGAGACATCAGTAATTAGATATTTTCACAATATACATACCGGAGGAATGAAAAATAAATATTTCATATTAAATAGTGTTGTAAAAAAATCGTTTGCATTTTCATCCTCATGTAATAGTTATTTGCTATATATATATTACTCAACAGCTGATATAAAATGATCGATTTGCAGAATCACGAGACTTAGACTTATGTCTGAAATTTTGTATTAATATATGCATAAATGACGATGTACGTATGTACAAGTTAAATAAAATATATGTTCTGTTCCGTATAAATAGTAAATTCAGGGCATATACTCCGTTTACATAATAAATGATAACAGCATTAGCCATAATGGAAATAAGGGAAAATCCGGAAAAGGAAAAACAGAACCTACATACGTAGCCATGTACCATTCGATTAACAGCAGCATATTGTACATACAATATATAGCGGAAATTCCCGAGTTGCGTTTCTTTTGTGTTTGTATATATCTGAATTTGTTTTCCAAATATTAATAGTTTCTTCCATGAAGTGTTCTCTTCCTGAGACTGACTGGCTGTCTCAGTTCTTCGATTCCATATCAGTATCCTGTGAACAAATGGTTTTATCCGTTACAATAACGAAGTCTTCATAGTGATGATCTGCACTTGTCTTGTAACAATCACTGATCAGATATTGATAACAAGAGCTGTCGGAGAACAGCGCAGCTCGACTATTCGATTTTTCAGAGAATAATAAATTCATAGCTAGTATATACCATCAGAAAACAAGGCTACAACAATGTGGGGTGGGGTTGGGGAAACAACATAACTATGTGTAAGAAATGACCAAAACTACACAGATATATGCATATTTTTTTAAAAACGTTTTGAGTGGTGTGCGGGGTGGGGGTGGGAGAGAGGCGGGGTGGATGGTGGTTGGAGTTGGGGTGGTGAGCGCAACATATATCTGTAAGAAGCTATGTAAGAATTCACCAAAACAACACAAAAGTATGTAAAAAAAACAAAACCTTTCAAGTGCGGGGGGGGGGGGGGGCGGGGGATGGTGGTGAGAGTCGTGGGTTGGGGGGTGGGGGAGGGGCAACATATATTTGTAAGAATTGACTAATACAACACAGAAATATGTAAAAAAATAGTTTCAAGTGCGGGGGGGGGGTGAGAGGGGGTGGGGTGGTGGTGAGAGGCGGCGTGGGTTGGTGGTGGGGGAGGGGTAACATATATGTGTAAGAATTGACTAAAACAACACATAAATATGTAAAAAAAAAGTGTGGAGGGGAGTGAGGCGGGGCGGGAGGAGGGAGCCCATGCCCCAATATGGGTGAAGTATGAATAAGATGCATAATGCTATAAGAAATCCCAAACCAAAATTATAGATATATACATGCTAACATGCAAACCTAGATCTGCCTTTATTTCACATTTTATGGGCCATCACAATCTGGGTTCCTTGGGAGCCCAGAATTTGCAGAAGACAAAATTACTTATCCAACCCTTTACAACATACTATAAGGAAACCAATTTCAAAATTTAGTTCAGCTAGGACAAGAAATGTAAGAGATATAGACCTGTAAACACAGCTTACACGTAAAATTTGATGAGAGACAGACACATTTTAAGGGCTATCAGAATTTGGGTTCCATGGGAGCAGTGGGGTTACAGGGACCAAAATTGCTTATGCAGCCCTTAAGATAATGTTATAAGAAAGCCCATGGCCAAATTTGGTTGTGCTAGGATAAGAAATGTAAGAGATATAGACTTGTAAACACAGCTTACACGCAAACCTTGATGTAGGACGCCGACTCCGACGCCAACGCCGACGCCGGGGTGACTACATAAGCTCTCTTATTCTTCGAATAGTCGAGCTAAAAATGGCAAGATTCTACGAATTTGTACATGTATAGTGTAGCAATTTCGCTTGAAAGAAATGAACTGCCAATGATTATTCGGTCTTCACCCTTAGTGACCGGAAACAGTCTAGTAGATATCAACTCGGCTCAAAGAATAAAGAAAACATCGCTTAATAGAACAAATTCTAAACAAATAATATGATATTACCTCTTTTCTCAGATTGAGAAGATGACATATATGACAATTTAAAACGAACTGTTACGTATGTGTGAAACAAGGCGATAGTTTTACAAACACATGTTGGTGTATGTTCCCTCCTAAGTATCATGCAAAACATGCAGCATTTTCATTCTTCTAATACCATAAAATTAATTGTATCATAAATGTAGATATATATCATTTGTATAATATTCTACAAAGGGTTTATACAACACCGGCCTCCCACGTCGATGCCGCGAGTAAGTGTACGGCTGATGAAGCTCATTTGGTGAGGATAACTTCCAGTGCAAAGATGAACGTCTTGAAGCATCTTATCAAAATCTGCCCAGGTAACTGATTTCAGCAATTATTGTTCAGTTACAGTGTAATCTGATTTGAGTTCATGTTTATAACGAGTTTATCTATATTAAATGAAAGTTGTGTTTTGAAATCATCTGTATTATGGGACAATCCGTATTCTTATTAGATTTTACCGCTATAAAAGGCTTACAAGAAATAGGAATTATGAATTATTCCATATATAAGAATTAACTTGATCAACAGACTGTCTGTATTAATAAGTCATGTGTTTTTAATCACATTAATTAGTACCAGATCAATTTGTTAATTGTAATTGCGTTTACTAGGTAGTTGATCATATTTACAGTTCTCTATCATTAATGTGATGCATTTAAAGGTCACACTAATTACGATGTTATCTTTATTTAGAGGTCATCTGCATTTAAACCTCATATGTATTGAGAACTCGACTGAATTATGAACTTGTGTTGCCTTAAACATGGCGGCTTCAACCCGGGTTCTCTGGACTTTAAGGCTGCCGTGCTACCTACTGGCAACGTCAGCCCTTTATGCCAATGGACAAATAAACACAAAAGCAATACCATTAATAATGATCGGGGTCATGTTTAAATGGATCTTGAACCCTATTGACCCAAGCATAGGGAACTCCTCGACTGAGAAGGAGAGCCAGTAAGTGATGTACTAGGCTGCAATGTATGTTTGTCATGATAGAGGTTCTCAGTTCACCAATGAAACCCACCTGTGAACATTCATATGGTTACAAAGGTTAAACAATTAACGTGTGTACGATGATCCGTTTGAACGCGTCATGATGACCTTTTTCTTCATCCTTTTAATCTAAAGCTAAAACGGAATCCTCCAAGGCCGGTCAACGCGTGAATTGAACAGTTATCGTACAGACAACGTTATGTCTACATACGGATAGACAGAATGACAGGCTGAATCCAGGGAAATTCGTAAACAAGTTTAGACAATTATACATTGCGGACTTGCTATGAAGTTTGTGAAGCACTCATTTTCCTATTAGATAATATTTACGTCAGGTATAGTATCACCGTTTATAGACAAATTGTTGGTATCCCTATGGGTACGAACTGTGCACCACTTGTCGCCGATTTGTTTTTATTTTGCTATGAAAGGGATTTCGTGTGGAGTCTTTCAACAGAAACCCAGGCAGATGTTATTGAAGCTTTTAATGACACCTCACCGTATCTGGATGGCATACTGAACATTGACAACCGTTTCTTTCCAACTATGGTTGATAATATTTATCCTACAGAACTTCAGCTTAATAAAGCTAATATATCTGATAATAACGCTTCTTTTCTTGATTTAGATCTCTCGATTGAAAATGGTGAAATAATTAGCAAAATCTATGACAAGAGAGATGATTTTAATATTGACATTGTTAATTACCCCCAGTTGGATGGGGATGCTCCCCGAGCATCTTCTTATGGGTTGTATGTGTGTCAACTTATTCGTTTTTCAAGAGCTTGTACTCGAGTTGAGGACTTTAATATTCGTAATCTTTGTATAACTAAAAAGCTACTCGATCAGGGTGTAACACGATGGACCAAGTGGAGACAACTCACCAAGGGAGAATCAAGACTAAATAAATTTACACATTTATTTACAACAAGATGAATATATATACAAATGAATACCAATGACAAAGTAGAAATATCAAAGTTTTAAATCATGTTTTAAAAGGATGTTCATTGCATTAGATGAAACTGTTCGGTCTTAATCAGACTGAATCTGATATCTGTATTTATGATATATCTATACTATATCACACGCTATCTTATCTCTCAAAGCTATATCTAGCGGAGTCCTTCCGGTACAGTTCCCGGCACTAACACTTCACTCCCGCGTTATATTGCATCCCGTCCCTAGGGGTTGCTATTCGTCCCGGTATACTTCCAGTGACGTTAACCACACGCGACGCCCACTCGCACGATCCTCTCCGGCGATGGCCCAAGTCCCGGTTTACACATCCGGTGACGTTATCTGCGTAACTAGGCCCTCTTGCCTAGCGTCTCCGTGGCTCTCGTCTGGTCTGTCGCCCAAATGGCGAATGATGTCGTTCCCGCGTCCTATGACTGCGTTCCCACCGACGACCTCGTAGACCACACTCCCGACGACACGCTCTACATGCTCTACGCTCCTAGCGTATGCGTACGCTCCTAGCGTATACGGCTACAAAATATATACCCAGTCTTACAATGTTATAACATGTATTTTATAATGGCGCTAAGGTATCACCATACCTAATACTTATTGCAAAGCGATCTTTATTCAGAATGAATAAACCCGAATTATAAACCTTCTTCGAAATACATTATGCTAAACTTTAACAAAACGTGTAAAACAATTACAGATGTAATTTATCGACAGCGATATCTCACATTTCTAAATGTAACGCAAAACTTACAACATAATAATTCAATCATAGACTGAATGAATAATTGGTTTTACACCCCTTTAACACATTATAGGCTATAATGGTACAGCTACCTCGGAGTGATTGAATAAGCATGACAATATGAAAACCAACCTCAAAGAGATTTACACTGCACAATAAACAATAACAGTTTATGCAATAATGTAATGACAGTTAGAACCCTCAATAGAAAAGTACCTATAATCTGCATCGCGTATTCCATTTACTATCTGCAGAACAACTGGCATTATCAATAATGTAAATATATGCCCCAATAATCTTATCAGAAAATAATTTGCTAAAATATTCTGACGTTTGAAAACGTACAAGATTTAGAGACAATATCCTGCTAACTATCTATAGCTTTTACCGGCCGATATTTACTTCAGAACAACAATTTAAATATGACAATAAATTTACAAAAATAAAATAGATTGGACTTACCCTTTGCCGTAATAATATTGGCCACTCACTACTCTGGATAATGGCTTGCGATCCTGTGACAAGTTCTTACGATGTCGACACCCATATATACAGTCTCTACACGGATACCTGGTGAAACACGCCATCCATGCAAATGTCATGTTACTCGGACTGCTCGGACTGCACGTAGTGTCGTAATAAGAATTCTATACATTTATTAGGCCCGTACTGGTAAATACTGGCAAATTTACTCATAATACACAGCTTGTAAAATGATAACTTTCTTAATAGTTGATGGATTTTGATGAAATAAACGCCAAAACAACTTATTCTTTATCAATAGAATGAATCTAGTAAAATATCATTTAATGGATATAGGCATCGATTAAAAGTGATGCGCTTGCCAAAAATCTACAAAAATTTCCATTCAAAATCGGGGAAAATGAGGCCCCGACAAACACAGTTAAAAACCTCTAAGTAAATATGCACTCATTTCGTTACACAGGGTTACCGTTACCATAAACTTCGTAAAACCTTTGCAAAACTTTATTATCGTAACCCTGATCTTCTTTCCAAATATAAAAGTAATGTAAGGACTCTTCTGCGACAAGGACTATCACAACCTGACTTATATGGTGATGTGATTTATAAACTTCGTAAGATTCTTGGCCATGATCACTTTCATACTATCTTTGTTAAACTTGTTAAAAAGTTTATCAAAAGAGGTTATGACCCTATCATTTTGCAACGTACAGCATGCTTGGTGGTGGACCCTTTTACAGTTCGCCACTATGCTTTCCTTTTTAATTGTACGATGACCGGACAGGCTGTGGAACCTATGATGACGCCTACCTAAAGCCCATTGGGACAGTGGCATTTGATGTTTGTCTATGATTTTTCCTATTGTGCCCTTAATGGTTTATTCTCTTGTTGCTCTGGCTTCTGCCAAGTCAATGAGTACCTTCATTGTGGCTTTCTATGCTATTGTGTTTTGTATTATATTTACACGAGCATATTTGTGTTTTACTTATATTGCCTATTGATGCTGCCTTGTTGGTTAGAGATTATATCATGGCGGGGATTTCTTTATTTACACTGTCCTGTTTTAATGGGATGGCAGTAGGGTAAGTGTGAGGTTTGGTGCACCCTAGAACCTGTTTAAACCCCAGTGGCCTTTGTTGCTACTGACCGTTCCAAGGCGGTAGCCCTATTGTCAACCCTTTTGTGTTTGTGATGACGTTTGTATGTTTTATTACTTTTGCCTTCTCGTTTGTCTGTTTGCGTGTTTGTTTTTGTGTTTTGTGGTTGACTGTCGTCCTTGAATGCTGCTTTCCCTGTCCGATATTTTTATATTTCTTCGTTTGCGGGTGTATACTGATGAAACAGTCTGCATACTATATAGTTGGGAACATGATAATTTACTGGGAAAATGTGCATACACAATCTATGTATTACATTTCAATTACAAATATTTACTGATTTGTTTATATGTGATCAGTTCTTAGTTTGAAACGAAAATTAAATTTACAGATAATAAATCACAAAAGCATGCAAACCCGAGACAAAACCACCTTCTAAAATGTACAATGGACATCAACGACACACTAGTTGTTTCGTTCAATCTGTGTAATTTGTTTTAAAATCGGTTTGAAATAAAAAGTGTATAAAAATAGACGTTTCAGAAATAAGTTTGCTATGTTTTTTATATGCAGGATACTCGTTCAACGTCTGGATTGACCTGACTAATATCAATGCCGTCGACTTTTCTGATGTCAAGCAGTGGGTATCGTCGGTCGGCATCCCATTGCCGGCTGGCAACGACGTTTGGCATGAGGGGGAACCATATGCCTCCAGCAACGCGCATTGCGGACAATTGTGGGAGAGTGAAATTGATGACTCGTTTTGATATTTGTTAATACGTTACATTTGTGAGAGGGACCCTGCGATAGTATAATCGTTATTACAATGGATTTGTTCCTGTTTCGATAGTGATTATTTTTTGTGCAAGAGACGACGAAAAAGTCCATATTTAGCTTTTTCACGCTACTTTGCTAAAGACAATCTGCAGGATCTGTCGAAAAATGACGGATTAATACTACGAATGATTTTAAATAATCCTATAATTTCAAAAAGTCGAATTTAAAACGATTGATTAAAACATGTATTTTTATCACTTATTATAAGATATATTGTCGTTGTAGAAGTCGTCTTCGACGTCCGATAAATTTTTGCTTTTAGCTTAATGTATTCGTAAGCATTTCTGGTACAGCAACCAACTTGGACCACGCTTTCATCTAACGTAATGTATCATTAAGCATTTCTGGTACAGCAACCAACTTGGACCACGCTTTCATCTAACGTAATGTATTATTGAACATTTCTGGTACAGCAACCAACTTGGAACACACATCCATCTAACTTAATGTATCATTAAACATTTCTGGTACAGCAACCAACTTGGACCACGCTTTCATCTAACGTAATGTATCATTAAACATTTCTGGTACAGCAACCAACTCGGACCACACTTTCATCTAAAGAAATATAAAAAGATCGGACAGGTAAAGTAGCATTCAAGGAGGACCGTCAACCACAAAACACAGAAACAAACAAGCAAACAGACAAACAAGAAGCCAAAAGTAATAATAAATGCAAACGACATCCCAAACACAAAAAGGTTGACTTAATGTATTTTTAAACATTTCTGGTACAGGGTTTGAGCAGAACCCACTATATAACATGTCAACAGTATAAACAATTGAGCCACACCGAAGAAGGTATGCATATGACGGTGAACATGGACCTTCAATGATGTATTTTTATACCATTCCAAAAAATGCTTTGCCCTAAACGAGAAAACAATCGGCGAAATAAACAAAATGGAATTTACGAGGACGGATCAAAAGGTAACCGGAACACCTACTAAAATGCATATTTTTTTTGTTATCAGATATCGAAACTTTAGTATATTACACTCATAAATATATGTCAATAGATTCCAGGGTATGCAAGTTATAAAACCAATATGCGTGTTGATATGGTAACATATGCAACGCCGGTCACCTGCCGCAGAGCACTTACACATACAAGTAAAATGTCTACGAAACTGGCATGCTTTCTTATGTTGGCAAGTACCCTCAAGTGTGAGGCTGGCATTGATTAGTAAAGCCTATGGTGACTATTCGTTGAAGAAATCACACATTTCTGACTGATATAGACACTTTTCGGGTGGGAGGAATCTTTTGCTGACTTCAACAAAATCGGGACGTCCAGAAACGTCGCTTAAAGGCGACAACTTATAGCCTATCAAATCAATACTTGGGGATGACAGACGATAACAAATTCAGAATATTCAAAAAGTTGAATTTGTCATACGATAGTGTACAAATACTGATAAAGGTGATCCTTTGGGAGCAACAAACACAATTAAGAGAATAAAGCAGCAGACTCGGTTTTATTGAGTCTGTTAATGAGAAGTAATGAAAGAAGCAACACCTCTCACGCCCCCTAGTACTGGCTTAAAGATGAAATTTGTCCTAAATCAACAAATCCGTTGTTGATATGTTTTTAATTATTAAATATCATTATAAATACGATGTTTACTATGCTATTGATGTATTTTTAGTGAAAATATGTTTTTAAGGATAAAAACCGAAAAGACGAACAGGCTTCGCTAAAAAATTGAAAAAAAAAAGCAAAGGGGGAAAACTCTTCCTCGTAAAACCGGAAGTGACGTCATTGGGAACAAAACGAAACCATTTGTACATAGGGAAAGCACGCAAAAACAGTATAGTGTGTGTGAAAATGTCGGAATTAAGCGACTATGATGCTGAGTCAGATGAAATGCCCATGATAAGACGGTTGCACAATGTGCAACCTTACGATTTTGAGCCATAATTCGTGTCTGAGGATGAAAATACCTCGGATTCATCAACCGATGAGGAAGTTGAACGCGGTCAGGTGCAAATGAAGAGCTTGGTCGTGTTGGCATTGTTTTCATCGAAATTCTGACAGTAAGTCACCAGCAACGCTGCAATATCTCGGTACATTTACACTAAGCGCGAAATGCAGTATATTCCGAATGAATGAACATGGTCTAATACTTGTACATTAATACGAGCGTCAGATTAAGGACTTTATTTTTGCCGAAAAGTAGACATTGAAAAAATATCTTTAGAGTCTAGTAAGTAAAATTGATAAATAAATAAATAAATAAATGAAACAGCATCTAATTTCTATAGTATTCCATATACCATAAGTCCCCGCCGCCTCCAAACACTCTAAAGTGGTGTATGAGATTCGGATTTGCAATATGACACGCTTTCTCCACATGCCCCCAACTAACAATATACCACACACCGACTAATCAACTATTGCGGTGCCCTATTGAAGTACAGCCTAATCAGGGTACATACGTCGGTATATGACAAAAGCACGCACCATTTAGGGAAACGTAGTTTTATGATATGCCTACATTTCCTGTATATTGCAATGCCGTGAGCGGTGCAATACCGCCGCGGCGAGCCGCGTATTGCACAAGACGGATATATGATGCGTGAGAAACTAGTTCATCGCGCACGAAGAACGAAAAATACTATGATCTAAATAATATAGTCAAATTAATGTATTATGAGCACGACATTATGTATTATGTACATGTAGAGATCGAAAAAACAGACCTAACAGATCAAATTTTTGATTTAGAATATAAACTTGTAAAGCACTTAGTTTACTTACTGCATGAGGTAAAAGCCATTTTTGTTGTTGTTTTGCCATGCAACATTACTGAACTAATATAATAGCTAGTAACATTATCAATTTTCTGCCTTTTAATAGACATGGATGATCCATGAAACATTTTGTCATTATTTTCAAATCCAGAGACCGATATATAACTCTATATAAATCTATAACACTATTGGAAGAAGAAGGTGTATAATTTAAAAAAATAAATAAATAAAATAAATACTACAAAATATATATTGAAACAACGAAACAGTGTTTGTTTCACCGAATTCATTTACATTTATATGCTAAACCTTTTTAGCAATCTTTTGAAAAAGATGGCTACATTATATTAGCGCCGTTCACGTAAGACGCATGCATCTAATTCAACAGCTAAACAATCACGATGTACAGATCTAAGACTATATACCTTTCTACAATTTATCATACACATACCCGAGGAATTGCTAAGATAACTGAACAAAAACTTCTATCCTACCTCATTTAATAATTTCTTCCTCAACGCCGGTCGAATCGGCAAATAAAACTTGCTCGGAGACGGCGGGGTTAGGCACTTCTCATTTTTGTAAGAAAATATTGTTGGTATCGCTGTTGTTTTTAATCTGCATGGCCGTTTGTCCTCCAAATTCAATGAAAATGAAACCAAAGGATGGACTTCCCACGAATCCAACTCAAAGTGTTTACTACAAACTCGCGCGTCTTTCGAAGGTTCCCATTTTTTTGACGCGACGGGCGATTTTCGTCGACAGCGGTCCACCCACACTTCAAATCTTAATCTATCATTAACCTGATTAGGAAAACGAAAGAAACTGATGTTATTAGATTGTCCTTTTTTATGCACACTTTGACACCCAGCTACTGCACACGGCATTTTTAACACGTACCATAAAACGTAATCCTACATAGACAATACTATACAACTCAATGCGACACCGCTAATCGTTTGGTACCAATGACGTCACAGGATCACGTGACACTTACCTGTCTTCAAAAAGGGCGAAACTCGAAGCGTGTGCGCTATGAGATAAAATTGGCTACTGTGAGAAAACGGGACAACCAATATGTGTAATATTTGAACAGATTGTATATTATATACATATATTTCAGAATATATGCTCAAAAGATACGCTATATTTCACCTTTAAGCGTTATTCTTCTTCAAAGTCACAAATATTGGGCTCGTTGGTCCCAAAGGATCAGCAAAAATAACGCTACTGATTCGTAGAACGGGGAGACTTTTTACAGCCGCCACACTGCACTAAACGAACGCTAGTGTGAATGTTAATAAATACTGATAAAGGTGATTAAGAGAATAAAGCAGAAGACTCGGTTTTATTGAGTCTGTTTATGAGAGGTAATGAAAGAAGCCACACCTCTCACGCCCTCTAGCACCGGCTTAAGCGGTATTCTACTTCAAAGTCACCTATATTGGGCTCGTTGGTAAAAAAATGTGTTCCAAAACTGTTAAATCAGGAACAGAAACACAAAGGAGCTCATGCTGCAAACGAGTTTCTATAAGCGACCAACCAAACTAAACAATTTCAATCTGCATCGTGATAATGTCCCTGTCCACAACGCTGATGAAACAAAGAACAAAACTGAATCCCTGAATACTACGACACTTGAACATCCCTAATACTCGCCAGATTTGACCCCGAACCACTTCTTTCCTTTTCCAACTTTGAAAGAAAAACTCCGTGGTACAACTCGACTGATATTTTTCCAGTAGGAGTTCAGAATATTCCTAAGATCATTCCAGCTGAAGATTATGCTCACTCGTTGTATTCATGGGTTAATATATGGGAGAAATGTATATATAACATAGGAAACAATTTATTGAAGGTTTAGAATAATATATGGATATTACTAACACGGAGCCATAACACGTTGTCTTTAAACAGTCATACACTTATTTTATTTCTCAATATTTTTAAATAAAATTGTCCAAACTTAGGCAATAGCCATATTGAATCTCTAGAAAAAATGTTCTGTGTATCAAGTAATGCTTTCTATGTCTCGGAAAATTATCCGGTTACTGTCTAATCCTCCCTCGTATCTGGGAGCAAACGTTTTGAAGAAATATAAAAAGATCGGACAGGGAAAGTAGCATTCAAGGAGGACAGTAAACTACAAAACACAGAAACAAACACGCAAACAGACAAACAAGGAGGCACAAGTAATAATAAATGCAAATGGCATCACAAACACAAAAGGGTTGACAATAGGGCTACCGCCTTGGAACGGTCAGTGGCAAAGCAGGCCACTGGGTTTAAACCGGTTCTAGGGTGCAACAAACCTCACACTTACCCTACTGTCATCCCATTAAAACAGGAAAGTGTAAATAAAGAAATCCCCGCCATGATCTAATCTCTAACCAACAAGGCAGCATCAAGCCTTAGTATCACAAGTAACAGTCAAAATACTAAATTAAAAGCAGACAATATATCCTAAAGATGATTAAAAAATACTAAGAACCTTTATAGACTGGAGTACCTATTAGAAATTCATGTAAGAAACCAAAAGTGCTTGAGGATGTAGAACCGATTTCTGTAAATATCGGGCTCAGCTATTTCCAAAGATCGGAATGAATAACAGTTCTGATTGCAAGCACGGGGAGACGTTTTATCGCCGCCCACTGCACAGGCAACGCTACTGTGATATACATAAAAGGTATGAAAGGAGAAATTTGGAAATGGTCAAACACAATAAATACAAAATATATTGAAGTCTCGATTTGATTAAGACTGTTCATGAACGGTAGTTAAAGGTGCTTGCTACCGTTCACGCTCTCTAGCGCAGCGTTGAGCAGAACTCAATATTAAAATGCCAATAGTACATAAATGGCATTCATTTGACAGTGAATATGGAATCTTCAATGTGGTATTTTACACCATTCAATGACCAGCGGCGTATGGTCCCAGTTTCTAACAAAACACGTTGCCCTAAACGAGAAAACAATGGGCGAAATAAACAAAACTGAATTTAACTGGGAGCAGAGGCTATGAAGCCAACAGACAAAAGACTAAATTTGAAAGCAGGGAACATATTCTAAGGGTGAATACAATTGTTCTCAAGTCCAGCTTTCAGATGCCATAAATTTACCGTATTTTTCGGTGCAAGCATGCACGTGGTCATAGAAATTACGATTGTAAAAATAATCCACATATATATGTATCGTATATATATTTTTTGAAAATAAGGTGTTTGAAGTTGAGTTCTGAACGGCATACATTTTTCACAAAAACATGAAATGTACATGAGATTCTGTCAAATGATGCTCACTTGACAGTTATATAATTATAAAACATTTATTTAAAAAAAATTACAAAATCATTGTCATTTTCAAAAACGCGGTACACAGACGTTTACAAGTGTATGTAAAACTTACGCACAATTTCAAAAAATCACATGCACAATTACACATAATTAATTCGTTTGAATAGTGTTCTTTTATGATTCAAAGAGTAGCACTAAAACAATCATGTCTCAGCCATAACTTTGAAAGGATTGAATTGATTTCTATGAAACTTCACACAAACGTTAAACACAATGAGAAGGTTCAATGCGCACACTTTGAGGTCAAATGCCAAATTAGTCAACATTTTCTGGAGCATTTGCCACATATTGATGACATTTCTTGTTGTAAATACATTCAGGATTGTTTGGGTTCTCTTTTGATCACCTGAGCCGAAGGCTCATTATCTATGCTAATGTTTTCATGTATACATTTCATTGAATGCAAAATCAGACTATTTGGCTATGCTCAATATTTGCTTACTGACGGACAGTGTCCCTTTAAAAAAATCATCTCTGAAACTACAAGCGCCAGGGATGCAATATTTTGCATTTGCTAGACGCTTATGGTCCAATACCAAATGTGTTCAAATGGGGACCCTGGGGTGACATTTGACCCGCCGCAGAGGTCGCATGGTTTACATAGACTTGTATAGGGAAATACTTAATAATCTTCTTCTCTGAAACTTCAAGAGCCAGAGAATTAATATTTTGCATTTACTGTGAGCTTATGGTCCTCTCGATTTTGGCCCTCTTGTTTTCGTTTTAAGGCAATTTCAATGGTACTGCACATAAGGAAACATATTACTTAAACGAGATTGTTTGCTTTGAATATATTAGAACCAATATATTGTTTTGTGTAACATCCAAAATGTTTGACGACAGTTAGATAATTATTCATATTTGACTTGCAAAGACACGTCGTTTGTTTATACTTTTTTTCTAATTCGTTTTTCTGTCAATCATTATTTCCAGTTTGAGTGTGTTTATATTGTGAAATAAAATATTATACATGACAAACATGTGTTTTGTCTAGTATACAAATCCAACACAAGTATGATAAATCGATACTCGATCGATAAAACGTGCTTATATAAAGATATTAGTTTAACAAATGTATTCCTCTTTTTATACACAGGAAAATACTCTTTTAGATTTTGCATAAGCAAGCAATATTCTCAATAACCATAGGACACAGGTCAATACAACTTCACGCACATGTTTACCATCAATAAACAAATTCAGGTTACATAACTCTAGCTTTTATTATTTAGATAATAATCGCTTTTACTGATGAAATTTACTGGTTGGCATTTATTTGTATGATTATCTTATGTGTGAATGTGCATTAAAAGCAAAACAGACAACAGTTTGAACTGTGGAATAATGGCAACAGAAAACGTGTTTACAGCGTCTGAAAGTCTAGAAATTTAGCTTTAACGTGCTAAAAGGTAGACAAAAATAGGCCCTTTCACATAAAAATCTGCATTTCAAATTGTGCGCTTTTCGTAAAATACTTATAGATTAAGTTTACTTTTAATGACAATATATATTAGAAATAAGACAGGTTTGATTGTAGATTTCACTTTAAATACCTTTGTGTATCATAATAAGTGCAACTTTAAACACATAATGTACATAACTATTGTTATAACGCATGCTGAATTACACCACCCACCTTTAATCAGAAAATAAACGTTTGCATGTACCAAAGGTAAAACGACGTCGTATGAATTTTCACAAAACAGTTTCAAGTACATACTAATAAAGACACATGATGGTATATTTGGGATAATAAATTAACTCCCGTGTGGTTTTCGTCGGCAAATATTGTCGGCAACTTTTAATGCCACCGTTTGTGACGTAACACTGTACACCGTTTATAAATCGGTATTTCTAATGCAAATTTCAACTCTTTTTTTGCGCAATATATATAGCTTTAAATTAAGGTTGAACTGACATATATTCAAAGTATGACTATTTAAATATAAATGAGAAAAATTACTTTGATTGACACACATATTCACGATCTCCCGGGTAATCTGACATATATTCAAAGTATGACTATTTAAATATAAATGAGAAAAATTACTTTGATTGACACACATATTCACGATCTCCCGGGTAATTTATATGGGGAGGGGGGGCGTCCGTGGCCGAGTGGTTAGAGTCTCTGACTTGCAATCACTTGCCCCTCACCGCTGTAGGTTCGATCCCTCAGGGGCCTAGGAATCTTTATGTGAGGAAGCTATCCAGCTAGCTTGCGGAACGTCGGCTGTTCTACCCAGGTGCCCGCCCGTGCACGTAAATTACCCGGAGGGGCACCTGGGGTCTTCCTTCACCGGTGGAAGCTGGAAAGTCGCCATATGACCTTAGCTGTTGGTGCGACTATAAAATCCAATTCAATTCAATTCAATACTTATTATCATGTAATAAGAGCAAACTATTATTCATTTACCTTCACCACCGATGTTATTATTCGCCGGCCGGATAATTGCACTAGAAGGAGAATTAATTAATTGGGACAATTTTATTTTGTGAAGTTCTATTGAAGTACTATTTGTAACAAATATCCTGATATGATATTGACATTAACATATTTTTTTCTTTAAACTGTATGTGCACGAATGTACTCTTTATGTAAAAGTTGCTTGTGTGCAGTGTGTATGTTGCATATGTATAAATCATGATAACTCCGAAATTAATGTTTAAAACACGGCTCGTTATTTCATTGTATATGACGTTGCGCTTATTTCCCGCCTTTTATTGTCATTTGACTTTATACAGATTTATTTGTAAAATATACGACACATTATGATATAGAAACACACATATATAATATCTAAAACTAAATAATACAATAAAGGCATATGTGGAGGGAGAAAATCATATATGAACAATTTTTATCAAAAACATATGATGTGGACGCCGTGTAATACATGAGTGAATCAGTGAATCGGAGAACCAATCATTTTGGCGGGAAACCACAGTATAGACTTGCTAGATAAAGATGGACAGTATACGAGTTTATCGCATATAAAAAGAACAATATTGGATGTCCATATTTAATAACTTTTGCTAACAGGCTATTTGTGAAAATCAACGTAATACAAACTGTGATTATTTATTCCGAATATTAGGTGTTAAATTTCTACCGGCGAACTGATGGTTTGCATCAACATTTTTATACGCCCGTCGTAAGACGGGACGTATTATGTCGTGGCGTTGTCCGTCCGTATATCAGTCCGTCTTTCCGTTACGTTTTGCGATGTCCGCTCGCTTACTCAAACACATATTATCCAATCATTATGAAACTTGGAAACCAAACTTACTGAGACGAAGTATATAATTTATATAACTTGCATATTTTGAGAATGCAAACTCTTTACATGCAATACAAATGGCTTTAACCAGCCAGGCCAGATGCAATACAAATTGCTTTAACCAGCCAGGCCAAACCCCAAAACTGGAGCGTCCAATTAAGAGTTACCAATTTACGCATATTCAAATATCGGATATTTAAAAATCCATGAATAAACCAATACCTTTAATCGGCAGATATACATTTGTATATGACATGAACACTGGATAAAGTATTGTTAAAAGGTTTTGTAGTGTTATTGCAGTTATTTGGCGGGTTAGTTTCTTTAATAGTTAACAAGAAAATAGAACGAGCTACCGCATGACTATATATCCGTCTTTGTTAAGTTTGTAGGTATCTAATCTACTGTAACAGTATGCATATGAAATACGAGTTTAACTTGTAAAAATGTCCAATATAATTGACCAAATATTAACCTGGCTTGTCCTATGCAAACATACATAATGATACATGTTGCACTTGGGACATTGTTTTAATTGCTCTGGGTATTAATAGAGGTTTTTACATGAGAGTTTATTACTGGGGTAAATTTAAGCAAATTGTATTTAAAACAAATCTGTAATGTTCAGTATAAGATAAATGGTTGTGCCTTTTCAAAATTGCAAAATAAGGCTCCATGAAATAAGAGATAAATTGACTAAATTAACTCAGCTCTTTTTCAAGTGGTCCTATGAAATAAAATAAAATTTTAATTTTAGTAAAACATATATTGAACGCGATGTTATGATGAATACAGAAATTGCATATACATGTACGTTTGCTGCAAACTGCTGGCCAACTTTGCAGGTTTTGGCGACTTTGCAGCAACTTCAAGGGAAATAACTGTTGTTTGTAACAACTTCGCTGTTAGCTGTGAAAGATGAAAATATGTTCTGACGAACAAAAATGACTAACAACTTTGACGCAAATACCATCATTTTGTAAGGGTATCAGCACAACTATAAGGCAAAAAAATAGGTGTGTTTCCTATTGCATGCTCTAAAAAAAATAGGGTAGGTCGGTAGACTTTTTTTTTTTGGAGTAAGATATTGTGAGATTCTACATGTATTTATCTCATAAACCCCATACAAGTTGATGATACAACTGAACGTTTCTCTGTGATGTCAGTTTACCTCTATATATTGTGATAAATCATTGATTTTTAGGTTAAACCCCCCCCCCCCACCCCCCCCAGAATGTCGGTTGTCCCTTTTTATACCACACAGTGCGATATCAAGAATTTAACAAGGAAACAATGTATGTTTATATAAAGCACACAGTCCGATATGAAGAATTCAACAAGGAAACAATGTATGTTTATATAAAGCACACAGTCCGATATCAAGAATTCAGGAAGGAAACAATGTATGTTTATATAAAGCACATAGTCCTATATCAAGAATCCGAGAAGGAAACAATGTATGTTTATACGAGGGGCATCCCAGAAATATTGAGACTTTTGCTATAACATTTTTATTATCTATTCATTAAAAAAGATATTTGGCACCAATGCAGTTTCATATATTATCTTCTATTTCCGAAAGTGACAGTAGTACTGACGTCACGAAACATAAGTTTTGTCGTCGCTATAGCAACCATATAATGATGATGCGGGGAGGGTCTAAACGGTCTCTTGAGTTGCTTAAGAAATAGTGATATTACCAGTGAATATAGACGTCAAATTTGGCGAGCTTTAGTGTGTGTGTTAGACGACATCACACGCACACGCTCAGTAAATTTTGACGTCATATCCATTTCCGTTAGTAAACAGTCGGTAAACAATGAGTAGCAGCAAACTTAAAGATCCGAAGAAAATGACGTCAACAGATCCGCATGAAAGTCGCGCAGTAATCAAATTTTGTTGTTAACTTGGGCAGACACCTACCCAAACATTGAAACTAATTAACCGATCGTCTATGAAGTCAACTGTATCTCGTGCACTCGTGTTCAGGTGGCACAAGCGTTTTAGTGAAGGACGTGCATCGTTACAAGATGATAAAAAGAGTTGAATATGTTTGACGTCAGTGTTGCAGTTCACGACGTCGTGACGTCGCTATGACCGTCCCCGCTTCAGCATAGTACTCCTTGCATCGATGTGAATATTTTCAACATTATATGTACAATTATCATGATTCTTGGTAATCTGGTGCACAAAAGATGAAATTATATTTCTTGGGTTTTTTAATGTTGTATTTCCAATCGACCTTTGAATAAGAGCAAAAGTCTCAATACTTTTGGGATGCCCCTCGTATAAAACACTGCCAAACTAGTCCCTGTCACTGTCGTAGCATACATGTACAAGTTTTATGCAAACTTACATTTAGTTACAGCACAGACATAATAACAAACATATAGGAAACTGTTAAATGTATCCAAATTTTAAATGACACAGGGCGAAATTTCTTAAAATATTGCCCGACTTTAAACACATATAATTATCACGAAGAGTTTATGAATGTACGCTTCATTTATGTCAAAACCCATCACGCATTGTTTACTCTTTTAATAATGGTATTTTTCTTTAACATTTTATGCAAAAAGAAGGAGTTTGAAGGAAATTTCCACCGCGCCAATTGCTTGGGTTTTGAATGAAAAGCAAAAAATGAAAATATGTTCAATGCAAACAGATTTGTATACAATCTCATTAAAATCAGACCCTTTACCACGCTACGATACTCTAGAATACACGGATCTACTACAAAAATGCTCGGTATAGACGGATTCACTGTGCATGTTGCGTTTCAGTAAAATGCTGTAAAGCAGTATACGCTCGGTATTGAAAGAGACAATGTCCGTGACTTTTAGCTTATACATCATAAAATAATTGCGTTGACAAACATAATACACAAACCATTATTGAATATTTACTGAAACAAATAATAAAGAAAAGATTTTATGATGAAATTTAATAGCGGTACAAATATTTTTACCGATTTGTTGGATTGAACCCACACTTAAACGGCACTCGTGGGTCAACAGTCAAGTTCGCTATCAACTGGGCTAAGCGGGCCAGATGTACTATGACTTACTATTTAGAATACTAATGTCGTAATAATTTCGTTGAAATATATATTTTCATAACACACAAGGCAGCGCCCATGATTTTCTTCGTATCTTGATATAAAACATGCCATTTAGTACATTTCTTTGAATTTATCCTGCAATCCTCAAAAATAACACACGAATACTTTATATTTATTCGGATAAAGATCTATGACAGTGGATTTTCGTTTGTTCAGTTCACTCTAACGTCATCTGAAGCAATATGAAAAGCGCGATTTCATTGGTTGAATTTAGTTTATCTTCTCATGAATATTGATTAGATGAAAGGTCGATCTGACGTGACCTACAAGGGAGTGTTGTCAGATCCGGAGAGTATCAAAGCTAAATTAGGATATAATTTTAATGAGATCGATTTTTATACAAATTAGTATAATCCCATTTTGCTATTCCTAATGAATCTTTTTATTGCATTCTCATCGAAATCAATGAATCTTCGAGAGAGGAGTTAGAAGGAAAGGTAAAGATGCCACATGATATGTAGGCTTCTGCATTGGTTCAGACTTTACTTAAGAATACTTTTCAAAGGGAAATATAGTTGAAGTATCGGAGGCGATTTTCAATCAATGGTAAATTAACAAAAGATTATTTGGACACATAACGCTTCATATATACTGACCCAAACAAAGTTACGTTTCTTATTTCCTGAAGTATTTAAAAGTTATGCAGTTTATTTTCAAATTCACGATGGTCCTTCTAATTCGTGTGTAAATATGTCACCAATTGAAAAGCGTTCAAACAAGTGGTAATGAGCGCGGACAATGGGTGTTCAATATAGTATTACTAAAATAAATATAGATATAAAATTCGAACAGGAAATGCAGCATTCAAGGACGACAGTCAACCACAAACACACTCAGAAACAAAGAACAAATTTAAAGATGAATAAAATGCCAAATAAGACATCACAAACACAAAAGGTTGACAATAGGGCTACCGACTTGGAACCGTCAGTGGCAAAAAAGGCCGCTGGGGGGGGTTTACACCAGGTTCTAGGGTGCACCAAGCCTCTCACTTACCCTACGGTTAACCCCATAAAACGGTACAGTGTAAATTAAAGAAATCCACATTAATTAAAACACAAAGATGCTCGTATAGATACAAAAACACAATAGCCTAGAAAGCCACAAAGAATGTACTCAATGACCTGGCAGAAGCCAGTGCAACAAGAGAATAAACCATTGAGGGATTGTAAAATCCATGGAAAATGTTCCATATCTTCAATGTATGTATATGTCACTGGGTGAGTTTTATCTGTATGTATATGTCACCGGGTGAGTTTTATCTCTCACCCTAGGTTCGATACATATCAGAAAACAACTGACTATTGGGCGTGGCTATTGGGTCTTACATATGAACCTATATCGGTAGTATAAGACAGTTTACTAGTAACTTCTTATTTAGTAATAAACAAATGCTTTATGTTTATGTAAATCACACATAAACCAGTGCCATCACGAACGTTAAACAATTCAATCATCGAGCATGCTACCAATTATATAACGTAGGCGATATAATACCTGTTAATGTAATTAATAACAAAGACAACTTACTTTCTTGAAACTCTTCGAACACATTCAAAGAAAATGAACGTAACCATGAAAGACCTGCACATGTCACTAAATAGACTATATAGTGATTTGATGCCTAACCTTACACACAGGATACGAGATAATATTAGGAAGTGTCAGCTCATTAACGAGTAGGATACGGTAACTGACACCGGAGTCAGTTGTAATTAGGAATTTCTTTCTTTGTTAATTATTGGTAATAAGTTTCATTCATGTTTGGTCGATAAATTCTACTGATAATTAGTCCTTATTCATTGTTTGGTAAAACCCCTTACAGCTAAGTATCGATCGATTCTCTCTGTCAAGTACAAGATTAAGCAAAACATGTTTCGTTTTTCATGACCGTAGAGTATTTTTCTGCCGTGCTTTAAATGACCGATTCGGCAGTTATACCATGGTCTACTCAATTGTACACGCGCCTAGTTGTAATGTGTACACACAACCTGTCAATCAAATATGTAAAACACGACTACCCATTATCGAAACAGCACTCCTTGACATTGGATTTGCCCAAACATATACACATGCGATTGGCTGCAGTAATCAAAACATGGGTCATGGTCATGCCTCGTGATAATGCTATTTCTTGATTGGATAGAGCTGTTATTTTTACTGAAAACTGCAACGCCCTAAAACTTCTTGCACATGCGTAGTTGGATCAATGGCTATGGTACTGAACATTTATAGCGTATTTTTCTCGTATTCGATTTATACTGCACTCTCGAGCCTGCGGCCCACGAGAAGCAGTATAAATCGCATACGAGAAAAATGATGCTATATATATTACTTCAACACGGTGAAACAAAACCTATATATGTACAGTGTCTGTATTACTGTTTACGTGGACGCAAAGCCTGCAGAGACGAGTAAAACTGTCAAGTATACGTCAGTTGATAAACTCCAGACAGTAAGTTATGTTATACTATTCTTATTATATATGAAAAAATGAGTCATACCGTATATGTATTTGATGAAAAAGACACAAAACCAACTGTCTAACCGTATATGTACTTATCGCTATTTATATATATGTTGGTTGAATGCACACGTGATAGCTAGACCAGATAGGTACCCGTATAAACTGAACTAATTTGGCACATAGTTTGAACTTCCTTTTCTGAAAATATTTCACCTCTAAAAATGACATGTCGCGTACATCTTTTTGATTTATCTTAAGGTTAGTATATTACTTATTCGAAAAAAATATAAATGGAATATATATTACTTTTACTGCCTTAAAGAGACTCAGGGTAAAAATCAGAATTTTTGGGGAAAAGGAGACATTTTGAAATAAAAAAAATACTTCAGCAGTGTTTTCCTGTAGGTGTAGATGTTTACTGACGTGTTCTTCGTCAATTATTTTTGCTTTTGAAATCATGAGTCCTGTCTCCATTTAAGAACCGTTTAAACATATTATTTTGTTTAATTGAACTAACACTATGAATTTAATGTATGTATGACTAAATTGTACCAGTTGTTAACTGCAGGTATTGCTTCACTTTATCACTCATATTTGATCGATGGATTCGATTGATATTTCACTCTTAGGAATAAGTCATATGAAATGGCTCAGTCTGAGCTGATGCTTATCAGCAGGGAAAATTAGTCAGTACAACTATAAAGACACATCTCGCACAAGCCACAGGGACCACATGCTGCTACATGTGCGGTTTACAGAACTCAATATTCATAAAATCAACAGCACACAATTTTAACCATCCCGAAGATGGCATGCATATGGCGGTGGACATGGAGTTATCCTTCTTTAACGTATTCCCCATGTGGTACGGCGTATGGTCCCAGTATCTAATAAAATGAAATGCCCCGAAGAGCGAAATAAACATAATGGAATAAAACAATAAATCTCACACTTTTTAGACTTTTTTGTAAGGTTGCCATTGCTTCCTTTATTCCCTGCTCCAATAGTGTTTTTTTTAACTTCACTAATTTCAAGTTTCTTTTGTTTGATGTTCTGTTTCAAACTATAATATTTATCCATCTCATCCAAAACCAACTTAAACTCTTGCTCAGATATCTGTGCATCACTCAGTGCTCTCGATATCAAATGTTTTATGCTATTCAACTTAGACTCTGCCAAAGGTTTTATTTCATAATGTTTTTGAGCCTTTGTATTAAGCCTGCGTCTGACAAACTTAATACAAGCACCTGTAGTCCCGCTGCTATTTCCAAAGGTGACACAACTGGAACAATAAATCCAACCCCGACCATAATAACACTTGCAGATATTAAGATAGTGTCAATTCCATCTGTGATATCAATACCTTGGATGGACCATATTCAGTATCTACTATTTTTTGTATCTGTAATTTTGTATATTTTATTTAGTTCCAAGTCTGTCCATTTCTTTGTGCTATTTTGATATTGATCTTCGAGCAGTTCATCGAATCGTGCAGTTGTGATATCCATTTTTTCTTTATAGTTATATAAAGTTTAATCTTTAGTAGAAAAAAATGGAAAAGATTTATTACATCCCAAAAGGATTTTGGGAAGGTTACTCAGCAGTTAAAAAAATGGCAGAAGAGGCTGGTGTTAGTGAAAAAAAGGCATTAATTTTTTTAAAGAAACAAGCTGTGTGGCAGATTTACTTACCCGCGCCAAAGAAAATAGTTAGACCCAGGTTTGATGTTTCTACTAAGAATGGAGTGCATCAAACTGATTTGTTATTTTTACCGCATGATACTTTTGGCTTTGGTCGTGGACGCAAGACATATAAATATGCATTGACTGTGGTTGATATTGCAAGTAGATACAAAGAATCGGAACCACTGACTTCCAAGGATAGCAAAGAAGTTGCCAAAGCATTTGAGAAAATATACAGTCGACATTTGAAATATCCAAAGTTATTACAAGTAGATCCAGGCAGAGAATTTATGGGTGCAGTATCGCAGTTGATGGCAAAACACAAAGTAAATATCAGACGAGGCAGAACAGAAATACACAGAGACCAAACTTTAGTGGAAAGATTTAACAGAACATTAGCTAAAATATAGTTTGGCTATCAGTATGCTAAGGAAATAGATTCGCAAAAACGTAATAGAGAATGGGTAAAGAGATTACCAGAAGTTTTTAAAGCGATAAATGCGGAGACAAAAAAGCCCCCTCCTGTTGAAACAAAAATATTAAAAGGTGATCCTATCTGTATGAATGCAAGTGTAAGATATTTATATCAACCCGGGGAACAAGAAGGTGGAAGACGCAGAGCAACTGATCCAATGTGGAGTGTAGATATTCACAAGATTAACAGTTATATGGTGACGCAAGGTATAAGAGTTTATTATTTGAAAGCACCAGCGCCACAGAGAGGATTTGTCAAAGAAGAATTACTTATTGTTTCTGTTGATACCCAAATTCATAAGTTTTTATAGAAACCATGCGCATCAGTTGTAATACCATCTTCTCGTATATATCTTTTTGAGTAAAATGGTGATAATGTAACTTTGTTTACTGTTGTGCCGAATATTTGATGTTTTATCGAACGTAGCATATTCATTTTATGGGTGTATTTTTTCTTGTTAAACAATGCATCCTTGTAGTTTTCAAAGTTTGTGTGTTTTTTGATTACATATTCTTTTACACCCTTTGCTTTTTTAATGAGTTTTTCATCCGCTTTCAAAATAGAATATAGCTTGGGTCTTAATCCAACATACTCAGCTATAGCAACACCAGCACATTCGTCTTTCATTTTACCCAATACTTTTTTGTTTGTATCATCATGCATTGGATGGGTTTGCGGATAATCACTCAAGTCATATTCATCTTTCATTTCAGCCATGTCTTTGTATGCATCATCTGTTTTGATTTCTACCAGCAAGCTGTCAGCATCTGTGTATAATAAACTACATTTATCCCCATATCTTTTCTTTAGAGTATTATAGTACCAATCATACATCATGTACTTTGATAATCCAATACTGCCATTCCAACATAAATTGGTTTGTTTAATGTTAATTTTGTTTTGTTTACATGTATTGCTGACAATTCATCTGAAAACTTTATACGCCTGTTAAAGTTGGGTTTGGCTATTATTTTTCTTATCTTTTCATTTTCAGAGCCGTCAGTTTTGACTTGTTTTATATCAGTCCGCTTGCGTAGATTTTCCATTGTTTTGCCAAACACAGAGTTGTTCATAAGTTTGTAAAAAGCTTTTTCAAAGTCTGATTTAGCTTTTTTCCTAAGTTCTGTGTTTAGGTTTATGTATGATGCCATCCATGGTTCTTCATTAAATTCTAATACTCTGTGTACTTTCTTTAGTTTCATACTCAAAGATAAATACAGTTGCAGGTTTTTGTAATGTATCACATATTTTTCCTTGTCCCTAAGATTGGGGACTAGTTGTTCTGTATTTATCATGCTATTCTAACAGATCTGTTTGGTATTCAGACAACCATTCTGTTTTCACTGCTAATCTTTCCGGTGCAAGCGGATAGTCATTGTGAGCTTCATGGATCTCTTTAGGATATACCAAATCAACTTCAAGTATTTGTCCTTTGCCAGGTTTTGGTTTAGAATATTTTCCTTTGTTTTTGGCTTTCCAACCAAAGCCAGAATATGGAAGTGACTGACTCATTGCCCATCCATAAAGATTATTTGCATCAAAATACATTAAGAAGTTGTTTTCCTCGTTAGGGTTATAATCAGCTACATGTGGATTGTTTGCTTTGGCATATCTTTTTGATACCATACTTATGCCACCTCGCATTCCTTTTTCTAGAAACAAGTGCATGTCAATGTCTGTCAAAAGTTCTAATTCTATTTGAATGTTTGGGTAAAGCATCCCAAGATAATCCAGGTGCTGTATAGTAATGTAAAGCATCAAGTTTGTATGCACTCATACATGTTTTTCTAAAAGTTTGAAACACATCTGCTAACAGAGTTACATCAGTTTTTAGATATAAATTATGATAGTCTCTAAGAGTTTTACAGTCAAACTATTCCCATATTTTTTGAGCGTATTCGTAATCTTCGGGACTTATACTTTCATCTGAGAGACTACTGTAAAACTTTTCTATAGGCGGTAATTGCGTTTCCTTGAATCTTTCCATACTGTCCATATATTCGTATGGATAAACACCTTTTCGTAAAAGTTCAGGTTTTAGATATAAATCATAATAGTCTCCAAGAGTTTTACAGTTAAACTCTTTCCATAGTTTATAGCATATTCATAATCTTCGTAATCTTTGGGCTTTAAACTTTCATTTGAACTGTAAAACTTTTCTATAGGTGGTAATTGCGTTTCCTTAAATCTTTCCACACTGTCCATATATTCATGCGGGTAAATACCTTTCCGCAGAGGTAAATTTGTTTGTCTAAACTGATTTTTGGCAATTTCAAAATTAGATGTGCCTGTTGCATCAACCATTTTTTCCAAAGACGAATTCATAAACTGAAAGCTATCTAAAAATCTAAGTTGTCCGGCACTAAATGAGATATACTTTTCAGCGTTGTTTGGAATGCATGTAATATTACCTGTCATTTTATGTATTTTTTGCATGATGAGATGACTATCATATCCTTTGAGGTTGTGAAATATAACAGGTATAGGTGTTTTGTTTGGTTTTATTTTCAGCTTTAGGTTGCAGTTTTTATGTGCTGCACCTCTATATTCACCTGTAAAATGACAGTGGTCTCTTACTTTACAGTTTTTTGCCACATTTCCTACCTATTTCATTCTCGCATATCCAGCAGTGTGTTGCTTTTTCATGATCTTCCTCATTTTGTTGCGTCATAATTAATGGTTTTGGGTGAGCAAATATATTATTAATGTTGCTCTTCTCACATTCTAAGTGATTTAAAAACTTTTCAACAACATCTTCACCTCTGTAAATAACAGGTTCTTCAGCTTTGCCATCATATCTGACAACCTGGTATCCTAAACCACAAGCTTCGTGTACATTTGTGATTTCAGATTTCTTTCCAAATTTGATTGATTGCGGTTTGATTATACTCTCAAAATCAGCATATATTGCATAAGGCACAGGCATCTGATTTTGATGATTTTTAAATTTTACAGTATTTTTACCTTCTTTCGGCATTTCTATTCTGCAAGAATATTTGTTAATACCCTAACAGTCTTCTCTGTGTTTGGCAAGTAGTCCTTTTCCAGAATAGCCGTGAAGACAACGATCGCAGAAGTAAGTTTGACATTTATGTTTGTTTTGGTCATAGAGCAGCCTATCCAGATTTTTAATCCAGCAATAGTGATATTTTGTTATTTTTGCTGGTTTGTCGGAATAATCATCAGGGTCATAGTTGTCATCTATGATTCCTTCTTCATTATTTGGATCATTCTCTGATTCGTTTTAACCTCAATGTCTTCAGATATTAAGAGCAGATTAATTCGCTCAATATCTTTTGGTTGTTCTGATATTTTATATGGAAAAACAGTTACCTTTTTATTTTTTCCTGTTATGATATATCCATAAACGTTGATAGCAAGGTTGTTTTGTTTCTCTACTTTGGGAATTTGAGAAATCGGAGTGGGAAAGTCAATGTTATATTTTTTCAAGAACTCTATACTAGGATACTTTGATAATCTGTCTGTATGATCTGCAGCTGGATTTAAAGCAGAATTTATTGCATGGAACAAACATTTATCATCATTGTTTTTTACATTTATAATTGCTTACTTATCAGCTACTGCTTTGGGTAAAGGAATATATGAAGAACCCTTTAACGGCTCGTACTTTGCAATATTTAAGTAAAGCTTAACACAGTAATCAATTTCTAATCCGGATGCTGTGTTTGTAAATCGTTCAAGGCTCTCTTGTATATTTGCAGATGATTCATCGTAGAACTCATTTATTTTTTCAGAGTTCAACATGGCATTTTGTTCACTGTGTAACACTGCTGTAGTGTATTTTTTGGTAGCACCGTCATATTAAATAAATCTACAGTGAGACCTAATTGAAACTTTAGTCCATTCGTCTCTATTAGCTCTTTGATAATTTGTTTTGTGATAATGGATTTCTTATCACGGAATAGTTTTTGAGGGTCTTTGTATTTCTCGGCAGATATCTCGTATGCTTTGAAATAGCCACACATTGGTTTGTCAACCAGTTTTAATTTTCTATCTTGAAAAACTTGTTTTAGTTCATTTATAACATTTTCTTGTAATTTGGCATATTTCTGCTTTTGTTCATTTATAGCATTTTCTTGTAATTTATCATATTTCTGCTTTTCTCGCTTACGTTGTTTTTTAGCACGTCGTCTCTTACGTAATTTTTCTAATGTTTGAGATTTAACCTTTGGAGTTTCCTTTGGAACTTCTTTAAGAGGTTTTAATGCATTTATACCGTTAGATAGTGTTTGCTTATCTATTACACCTGTATCAAACAGGCGTATTAAATTTCTTATAGTCTCTTCGTTTTTTTCCATTTCCTTTATTTGTTATATATTTAATTTTTTTTTATTAAATATAAAAATAATTATATACAAAATAGACAATGGAAATCAATGTTTGTAAATTTCTTAAAATTGGATTACATAATCCATGTAAAAATAAGCCAACAAAAGATTCTAATTATTGCAGTTTGCATAAATATAGATTAAAAACAAGTCATGCATTACCGTGTCTAATATGTAAAAAAGGCACTTCTGCAAAATATCAAGTGTGTGTTGGTTGCGGTGCAGCTTCAATTAGAAAAATGAACGATTATTGGAGGTTAAAGTCGTACAACGCTGAGTGTCTCTGATTTAGACGTATTGAGGTTTAAATTATATTTTGATAACTTATAAAAAAACTTAAACTTGCAATCTTCACTACCCCTATCTTAAAAAAGTTTTAATAAATCAAGTAAATCACCATTTCATGGTGATTTACTTATATATGTATTTTGGGGGTTGCTGGACCAAACTCGAGCAAAGCGAGAGCTTTGGTCCAGAACCCCCAAAATACATATATATTATTTGATTTAACCATTATGTATAACAATGAAAGAAATACAATATATTGTGTTGAACACGTTTTATGTTATCTTAAATATGCAGTTAAAAGAAATGGAAGACTTTTAAGTGGTATTATATTGTCTTTATTCATAACTGATTTAATCTAAAGTATCACCGTGCAGTTGATTGCTTCCGGAATGTGTTTTCAGCTGTAAGTGCGAGACTTTGCTAAACAAACAACATATTAGACTGACGTACTGTAACAGTTTGGAACTAACATTGGAACTAACAGTTTATGTACTGATAATTCAAAAGCTTAGTTCCCAGAAGAATTTGGTTAGAACAGGCATATTGACACAAAAAATTACACCTCAATGTAATTTTATCTTTAATGATATCATAAAAGTACAGATTATCCTTTCATCGAACTTTGTTGCAGAGAATATAGTTATGCATTACAAATAATTTGGTAATAAGACGCTGGGTCACCCAATGTCCTAATGAGCATGGATACCAAAAATGTAGGCACAGGTGACACGTCAATGTAAACCACACAATATGTATTAGCCATTGTTTGGCCGTCTTCAAAATCAAAGAGAGTCTTAATTACAGCAGTATTCATTTCTAAAATCACCTTTTAGTGGGTTGTAAATATCCGTTTGCATTTCCGGAAGTTAAAATTTGAAAACATCGGTCTGTTTGAAAAACGGACATGCGCATTGTCACTGTCTACGCTAGACTAAATGCTATTGGCCAATTCAAAATCAAAGTTATCAAACATAATAGAATATAATAGAATAAAAGTAAATGTTTTGCCAGACGCTTGCAGAGAAATATGAGAGTTCGATTGCATGCGCCTTTGTGATAGTACGAATAACTGAATTGTAAACATCATGAAATGGAAATGATTTCTCACGATCCTCTACGTACCAACGCCAAGAAGACATGTACGTTGTAATAAGTCATACATTTATGTGTGTCTTTTGTTTTAATTTAAATGCAAGTAGGATTTGAATATTTACTAGATAGCTTTCGCAGTATAACTTTCATGTTTAACAATTCGTACTAAAGACAATTCGTACTCGTAGTGTTTTTCATTAGCGAAGTTCATAATCTATTAAAGTTTTCTAAATCAGATATCTAAAAGGACAAGAAAAGACATACCCTCTACTAATCAAAAGTAACAGCATGCTCATCTTGGATTGCATGTGTTTTCTTAGAATTAACTTCCATTGTCATGGAAGGATAGCCATTTTTAGGCTGAGTTTCCATTTATGCCTTTGACTGAGCTGTCATTTTTGCAGCAACAAATGCAGGTTCAGATTGACTTATTTTGTTTGGTCTCAATAGATTAAAATGGTTATTGTTAAGTAATAAATGTATTGTGATTCGAAAGGAATCGTCACCATTTTCAGGGAGAAATGTTGTCAGCGTAAAAGTGTCTGCTTCCCCTTTAAGCACTACTTTAATATTGCAGTAATAAATGTTTGATGCTGCCTCAATTTTACATGCTGTGGCCCACCCATTGAGCCCCAGTAAGACAATGATACACGCTAGTACATATTGAATGTCTAGCGTTTTGTTTCTGAAATATCACCGTGAAAATAGTGCCGAGACAGTGGAAAAACCAATTGCCATCACCAGGCACATTATGCACCAAAACAATTTGCTTTTCTAAAGAGATGTAACAAGGAGAATGTTCCGCACATAATTGTTGAAAAAACGAATTTTTGACGAATATGTATGGTCAACTAAGTCAGCCGAGTGGCATTCTTGTTGATAACTGTTGTCAGGTCTTACATGATAAGGATGGTCAATCATGTTAATTTTAGTGTACTGTAGCTGTGTGTCCATCATATCTATCATTATCTTTTGTCTACTGTCAGTCAATTCATTGTTATTACTGTATCATTTCTTGATAATTATGTAAGTGTTATTCATTGTAAAAACAGAAGCACTGTTTAAATGAATAAATGTGTGTGTTTGAACCCGATACCTGTGATTTATAGAGACAAGCCACACTGCGTTGACGTTTTTGACAGTTTTTTTTATAGTTCCCGCGATTGTTTCAATCACAATGCAGACGACAGTAATCACGTGTTATGCATATTCATTATTGCATAAATTTAATTCCGTCTTAGAGACGATTGGCCGAAAAGAATGTCCAACCGCATTCATGATCTTTCGTGCATTCGGAAAATGGTTTTCCGAGTATGCAAATAAGGTCACGAATTAGGACGAATGATAGTTCGGCATCTTCCGATACGCAGGAAAGCTACGACAATGTACATCCGGTGCAATAGTTTATTCACTTTTTATATTTTTAACGGAATTATCAAATCATTTGTTTATCATATTCGGTCAGCAAAATGTTCTGCGAAACGAAATCTACTCTTATTAAATTGGGAATTGTGTTGACAATTTTTGGCGAATGAACAATGTTAACACATAGGACTACGTTTCCGGTTAATGGCCGTTTTGACGACATAGGTAAAGGCAATTTCATTTTCACTTTTGGATGGGTTCGAGAAAGGTTTTTATTATTTTTTGTCACCTCATTCTGCTTGAAAAACACCATTCTTAATGATTTCTTTTGTGTTAATGTTGTACCGAATAACGATAGTGGTCTTCGTAAACTACCGTAAATGACTCAAGACTTTTCCAAATGATTGATTGGTATTTTTGTTTTACGTCTGCAGGATACCATAGGAGCTCGCTTGTTTATCATTGGATCATTTTTTTTTCTTTCAATTTCAATATGAATTTTAGGCACTGCCTAAGACCCAGAGTTCTTAAAATTAGTACTAACATGATATATCTGATCGCATGTAAAATTTAAGTTGTAAACCAAATATTTTACTCTTAATAATTATTCTATATTGTTGTGATAAAACAATTACCTATCTTAAGTTTCTTGTCAATGACAGCATATCAAATCCTGAAATATCTCTGAATTATGCAAGAAATGGTTAGCATACCATGGGTCATCCGCCAAGTTGTCATTATTGTCTATTTGTATAATAATGATAACTTGCGCATCCATCGCGACGTGAACGCTATCCCTGTTGGATGTACATTGGCTGATTGAAATTTCATTAAAATGGTCTGAGAAATAAAGTTTCATGTTATTTTACCAAAACTATTGAACATGTAGATGAATTACATAAACAGAAAACACCGAAACATCTGAGTAAACTAACTGACTATTGATAATTTCGATCATCAAAATCAGCTGACCAAGCAATGGCCTAGACATTTGACACACCTCTAGATTGTGGTAGGTTTAACTCAAACTCGGTCATTATCACAGTTTGTTTGTTTGTGTTTTACGTAATTTTCAACACATGTAAGGTTATATACTAGTATGACGGTCGAATTGTTTTGTTTTTGAGGCATCCACCAACTTTTCCTGGATAGAACCAGTACTGTACACCTCCCGCCATCCGTAAGAATCGACACTTCTGCACTTACAAGTCGAGCCCCCAATGGGGTTCGAACCCGTAGCGATGAGAGGTGAAGGTTTACAATGCAACGTCGTTAACCATTTGACCACGGAGACGCTTCGTCTTTATATTATATTTTCAACCAAGTTTATTGTAAAAGTTAAGGTATTTACAGTGTGTTTCTTTTAAAACCAAACTTTGAAAATTATCTTATTTAACTTTTTCAACTGAAGAGGCACCTTTCCAGGGTTCATATTGTTTTCAAGAGAGAATAGTTTTGTATCAGATATATTTTTTTGGCAGCGACTACAAATAGCGTCATTGAACATTTTCAGTTCAGTTCTTCTTTCTAGACAAATTTCACATTTAGAAAAAAATGTACGACATCTGCTCTATTTCAAAGGCAAGTATAGCATGCATAGCAAGGTTGAATGTTTCATCTTTCTGTAATGGTGCAGCTTCTGGTAAATCATTATTTGATATGTTTTGGTAATATACCTTTTTTCCGTTTATTTCTCATTTCCATCCACCCAATTTTCCTGGATAGAACCAGTACTGTACACCTCCCGCCATCCGTAAGAATAGACACTTCCGCACTTACAAGTCGAGCTCCTAGTGGGATTCGAATCCGCAGCGATTCTGACTGTGTTTCGTTTTCAAGAGGTTTTTCATAATTGATTCCTAGTTTCCTACATAAAGACTGGATGTCATTGGTTATATTAAAGTTGGAATTTGAGTCCTTATTTGGTTCAGAATATGATGTACTAATATAATTTTCTGAATTATGTTTGCTCTTGTTGCCATGTGTGTTTTCGGTGGGTGATTTTCGCTTTTCACTTTTACTACTATCAGCGTCATTAGTAATTGAAACTGTTCATTGTTTAAAAGCAAGTCAATGGTTGTACATGACAAATTTCCTTTATTGGTTAAACAATAATGCATGTGATATTGTTTTGCACCATTTTGAAGTGTAAAAATCATGTGTACATTGATGTTGTAGCCTGAAATGGAAAACGCAGGTTCACTCTCACAAGCTGTGGTCCACCCATGACCATTTATCATTTCCCTCTCGTATTGCAGTTTGGTCATGTTAGGACTGTGGTAAATTTGGACTAACTCCTCCATGTCAACCCTGTTATCAGCAATATAAGAGCATACATTTCTCTTATATTGTCTTGTCGACGTGCCGTAAACACCATTCATTCATTCATTCCTATATTGTCTGAACATATTTACTTTTCCAGTGATGCTTAGACATAGGCAATGAAAAAAGCAGTCACCATCACCAGGCACATTGTATGAATGGTGTATTGTTAATATAACTGGGACAACATTGAAGGCTGAACTCAGTTGAAAGATTTGTCTCCTGTCAGTTCACTATTTTTAAACAGAAATGCAGCGTGTGCGTTTTTTTGTTGTTGTAAATAGAGATATAAACATTGGTTTACTGAAGGTTAGTTAAATTTTGACAACCAGTAACAAATAATAGGGGATGACAATCCCCTTAACGGTATCAACTTTTGTCCACATACTATGAGTTTAAAAACAAATATCCCTTTGGTTTCCAATTTCGGCCAAGTATGTGAGAGTCAAGCTTACGGAACGGGAAACCAGTAGCTACTTCCGCTGATAGGCGTGGTAATTTCATTTCGGGCCTCTTCGGCGATGTCCCTTGTCTGGATGCCATTCGCAATATCTCACTATTACCGAAGATTGACGGAATTGGCCGACTATGTACGATCAATGCCATCGGAACCTTTCGTTAATTTCCGCAATCGATGAAGATAAATAAGTACCGAATAACTGTTTCGCCAGTGACCAATTATCGATCAATAATCGACAAATACGACTAAATAGAACAATTTCAACTGACTTTGCAGTTTAATAAGCACTAATGACGCTACTATTTACAATAGTCAGGTCTTGCGTGAGTATCAAGAGTCATAGATCAGCCTAATACATTACAATATATACTATTTAATAAGGACGTCACGCGTTTGATGCCGGGGCCTAATGGTTACAGCTCCCGACTTTTTTGCAGCAGATCCGAGTTCAATTCTCTATTCAATTTTTTTTTTCTCTTTACTGCAATAATAAATATTTATAAACTATTTGATGGACGGATTAAATATGGACTTATTAATATTAATTTAAGGAGTATTCAGGATCTTTGATTTAGATTACTATAAACCAATGACTAAATATCTGAATCCCCCTCCAGTTTCCATAATGTCCCTAAATAATTTTGACATGTAATTTATATGTTATTAGAATTGGGTTCTTTTTTTCTCCCACAACTAAGAATTTAATAAGCAGTTTATAATAAAAAGAGCTGTCGGAGAACAGCGCAGGTCCACTATTCGAAATTTCAGACAATAATAAATTATATAGCCTGTATATACCATCAGAAAAAAGGCTAAAACAATGTGGAGGTGGGGTTTGGGGGCGGGATAAAATTTGGGGCAGGATGTGAAATTTTATATTTTATAATTTTTTCAGTTTTAATTCAAAAATGCTGTCATTTAAAAAGAAATTGTGGAAACTCGGGGAGGGAGGGGATGAGAATCTAGCATTTATTTATTGTGATCTCATTTCAGTTTTCTTTTTATTGATATTTTATCCGTGTATATGGATTTAATATCAATTGTTTTATATGTAAATGATTGCGTTCAAATTTAAATGTTAATATCCAAATAATCCAAATCGCAAAAAAATAAATAAATACATTCGGGTGGTGGTGATGGTGTTGGGATATCTTTGAGAAACCGATAGAGTTTGTACGAATGGTGCGTACTGAACACATGCACGTCTGCGGTACGGACCATTCGTACAAACTCTGTCAATTTCAGATAAGTTAAGAATCAATCGAAATGTTGCGAAGGTGCGTGAACGTAGGTGCAATGGTCAGTTTCTCAAAGATATTCATTCTTCTATCATAGGTTTTAAATATAGTGTTGGTGTAATATAATCAACAATTAATAATATCTAAAAAAAATTGCTTTGAATTATTGAAATACTTATAAAAAATTATTTAAAACATGCAAGATATTTGTAAAAACTAACCCGACGCCATGATTTTTAAATACATCAAGATCGCCGTGTTCCTCTTCAAGTGAATGGTTCTATCCAGGACAGATTCTGTCAAGTTTAATAATACTGGAAGGCTCATGTAGTCCAATTCTTAATTTTTTTACTTCCAACACCCCTACCCCATCCCACTACAAACAACACCCACCCCTCTATCTCCTAAACCAAAAGAGGAGCCACAGTGCAGGTGCAAGAAGCTAGAGGTTCACCTATTCAGTAAAATCCATTGTCCCTACAATAAGCTAATCGCCACAAAAAAAATTTGTTTGTTAAAATAGCCACTTGGCATAAGTGATTTTTACAAACACTTTTTAGCTTTATAAAGAAATTATGATATTGCACTCCATATACGTGTTCTTATCTTCATCTTGTCTGAATTGTGTGACTTTACTATATTAAATGATCTTTATAACAAGTATTATCTGTAACAAGTATTGTCTATAGCATATTTTGATGTATCGTTTGTTTAAAAATCAGTTATTTAAAATAATATTGACTTAGTTTCGCATAAAAAAATTATAAAGTCCAATTAGTTCTTATTCAACTTAATGAAGAGGGAAAATATTTAATAATAACTATGTAAAAATAAAAGGAAGATAATGATAACTGCTGTATGCTTCAACTGTGAAACTTAATTTAAAATAAAGATATCAAGAATTTCAGGGATTTCGGTTGCATACCATTCTTAGATTTGTCCAAAGTGAGCCTTAACATACAAACTTACTGCTTAAAGCTATACTGTCCAATAGTGTTCATTGAAGTATGTAGTTTTTAAAAAAAAATCTGAAAAAATGTATCAATAACTTTTAAAAATGTTAGTTACAATAGTTTCGTCCTGAACAATTTCATCTACATCTTCAAATATTTAGCGCGAAACTATTGTAAGTCAATATTTCTTAAATATCTCGTACAGAATTACATGAATTATTTCTTTTCTTCTCAAATCATAAATGTCTTTATTACATGCCAGAGAATAAAGTTCTTAAATGCATTTATGATGAAAATAAGATGTTTTTTGCCTCTCCTGTAAAATTTTCTAAAAGTGAGTTACAATAGTTTCGCGTTAAACTCTCGAATTACCTAGAACATAGAATTAAACAAAATGCATAGGAGCCAAGTTATTAGGCTAGTGAATCTCGATATGTGTTTACATGTAAAAGAAGGATGAGTGCAATATCGTCACAGTTTGACATTTTAAGTTTATTACTCAAACTTGATAAAACCCCTGCTAATTATAAGCATTCTTTCAATGCATTTAATAAATATCGCTTCATTCGCAACTACTCGTCAATATCCCTCAGAATGACGAGAATAGCCGAACTAGTACCAATAATCCGAATAAGCGTTTATCAAACTACGAAAAGAGACAATCATTCAAGTGAAACAGACTGATCCCCTGATGATGATTTGAGGGAAAAATCCGAAATGTGCCGAACATAATTTCATCAATGGCGGCACTTCCGGTGCGACACAGTTTTTTTGCCCAGCCAGGAAAGATTTCAAAACTTGCACATGTGTTATCATTAGCCGATCGTCGTCGGCCGGCTGCGCCAGCCGAGCTCTGCTCGGTATTAACAAACGAATTATTTCGTCTCTTTCTTTGTTTTTGTTCAGTGAGATTGATTTTCAAAATTAATATAATTGAATAAAAACGTTCTCGTAAATCAATAGTCCTCGACATATTGTCACAATCCAATTTTATACTGTGTATCAAGGTTAGCGTGTATGGTTACCTCTTTTAAATTTTAATCTATGGTCAGTTTTAACTCAGTGAATAACTGTCACCAAGTACACGCATGGCTTCACAATACCCCACATGCTTTTCACAACTGTCGTGGTAAATTTGTATAGACGTGTAATGAATCAATCATTTACATTCTGATCACCGAACTTGTAACATCGGTATCGATTAGTAAATTAGAGAGGGAAAAGTTAGATAGAAATTGGACATCTGAGGAAAATAATGTTTCTGTATTCATTTGATTCTATTTTCAAGTCTTAATTTACTACGCATTGTTGTGATCCTATTCAATCTGAAGTGTATTTGTGTGTAGACAGAAACTGTATTGACAAATTTATATGGTATGTGTTTGGTTCGGAAATGGCTAATGTGTTCGTTTATCCGTATGCTATGTATATGCCCAAATGAACGGAGATGCATATCTAGATATAATTATATTACATTTATGTAGTGGATTCTATTAAATGTTGTTATTCTACATGTTTATTGTATTTGGTGGGGAGAGATTTTTATAGGTAACTGTAAATCACTGTTAGCCAAACAATTTCATGAGCAAAGTGTGATATTCAATTTTTTCTTCAGATTATGAGGCCCACCCAATAAAGCATTTGTGACCAGTACACATAATAACACATTAAAGAATGTTGTATATGTATTGTGTTGTTCTCTGATTTTTGGTCAAAAAACAATTAAGAAATACCAGATAAATTGTATTCAAAAGCTAAATTATGAACAAATATTTCTTCATTAAAGTAAATTACAAAGTGTTGTTAAGATATTCTTACCCTCAATATAGCAATGCTACAAATCAAAAACTAAGAGCGGGTCTCAATTTATATACCTGAGTTGATCAGCCATGAAGCGTGCTGACTGTAAATATTCAAGCTTCTCATGCTTTTTCAACGACCAGGTAGCGTTGGGAAATGTGTCTATAAGGGTTATGGGTCAGCCATCTTTGAAAAGAAAATCCAAAATGGATGGGGTATGGTTAATTGAAATTTTCATCCAAATGCATATTATAGGCATGAACAACGTCAATGATATAATAGATAACAGTAATTTAACATTATTGATTTGAACATAATATCAGAAACAATGTTTATTTGGCAGAAACCAATGCCATTTATATTCGAAATGTTTAGTGCAATTTTACTCTAAAATGTTTTGTTTTTATGTTAAATAAATTTGTCCATAGAATTGTCCATTTATCTAAAAATGGCACACGAGACATCATGTTAAAATAACCATGTTATCACATCATCCAACATTCGAAGTACACCATTGTTAAAAATGAAGATGTTCTTTATTCGTCATGTGCCTTCCACACACGCACATGATACACATGAAAAGCATGCAGGTGAATTGTAAATTGAAACATGCCGTATGGTGAAACATTCGGGTAAAGAAGTAATTTGATCGTATTCATATGTTATTATTTAGTTTGTGCTGTTTTTATAGGAATATAATAATACATTACTCTTATGTTGCCATGTTTCTATTCACAACAGTTGTGTTTAATACATCCAAAAATATAGTTACCATTTATAAGAGTTTGACAATTAAAACCTGTCAGTGCCACCATGGTCCATACTATAGCATTGAGATTATTTTGAAAGTACATGCCATTGAAAGAATAGCTTGTTTTGTTTACAATGATTGACTTTGAAATTTGGCATTTTTAGATAAATGAACAATTCTATGGACAAATTTATTTAACTTAAAAAACAAAACATCTTCGAGTAAAATTGTACTAAACTTTTCGAATATAAAGGGCACTATTGCTGCCAAATAAATATTGTTTCTGACATTATGTTCACGTCAAAAGTGTTGCATTAATGTCATCTATTATATCATTGACAATGTTCATGCCTATAATATGCATTTGCATGAAAGTTTCAATTAATCATACCCCATCCATTTTGGATTTTTGTTTCAAAGATGGCTGACCAATGGTCCTTAAATTGTATCCTATGAATAGCGCAATTAGTTAAACTGTTAGATTGTTTAAAAGTAATTCGTCATTTCGTACGGAGTGAATACCATGCAAATTCATTATATTTTACTAATGGTAGTACAGCCTTGAACGGAGTATGAGTGTTCTCATTTAAATATATGTGTGTTGGGTCACACGGAGTGTACGTAATATTTGTTGTGACATATTAATGTAATGGAGTATTTAACTTTCAGCAATATATATCCCGATGGGAGCCGTTGGAGCTACCATAGTGAAGCCGATAGTGAACGGTGGGAGTTATTGGTACGGTACGGCGTTCGAGATGGAAGCGTACTGAGGCAAGAGGACGATGCCAGATCTCTGCGACGGTGGTATATATACCGGAGAATTACGACGTTGTACCCAGTGGCGGACCTACTGCTGGCGAAATACGGATGGGCCTATGAACGCATAATTATAATGCTGGTAGAGGACCTGCCTGATGTGCGTTGAGTATTGTGATTTGTTTTATGTCCATATTCATGTGCGGCTGATAATGCATATATTATTTAAGTTCGATTATGAAACCATTTATATAAGAATTATTTATTTATCACCATCTAGTTAATCAACACATATTTACTCTCCAAGGCTGCTTGTGAAATTTTGTTTATGATGTTAACCATGTAATTGCAGTGTTTAGGCAATATGGTGTTTTACTGCTGATAAGTTTGTTTGTCTTTAGCTAATTTTAACTTGCTGCTGTTGAATGTTGAGGTTAATAAAATACTGTTTATAAAACACCTATTTGTGTTTTGTCTAGCGATCCACTTGACATTTATTCAGTTTGCGTACAGTAATGGTTTCATGACAGTGATGTTGTTTTTATACTGACGTGGTTGCTGATGCTGCTTAATTATAATTGGATCTATATCTCTTATTTCAAGGCTTATTTTGTTGCATTCACTTTGATTTACATTTTAGTTCGTTTCGCCATCAAAAAAGGATAAAAATATCGGACAGGGTAAGCAGCATGCATTCAAGGACGACAGTCCAACCACAAAACACCAAAACAACACTCGCAAACAGACTAACGAAAAGACCAAAGTAATAAAAAAATGCAAACGACATCACAAACACAAAGGGTTGACAATAGAGCTACCGCCTTGGAACGGTCAGTGGCAAAGTAGGCCACTGGGGGTTTAAAACCGGTTCTAGAGGTGCACCAAACCTCACACTTACCCTACTGTCATCCCATTAAAACAGGAGAGTGAAAAAAGAAATCCCCGCCATGATCTAATCTCTAACCAACAAGGCAGCATCAATAGGCAATATAAGTAAAACACAATATGCTCGTGTAAATATAATACAAAAAAACAATAGCCTAGAAAGCCACAATGAAGGTAATCAATGACTTTGCAGAAGCCAGAGCAGTAAGAGAATACACCATTAAGGGCACGACAAGAAAGATCATGGACAAACATCAAACGCCACCGTCCCAATGGGCTTTAGGTAGGCGTCATCACAGGGTCCACAGCCTGTCCGGTCATCGTACAATTAAAGAGGAAAGCATAGTGGCGAACTGTAAAAGGGTCCACCACCAAGCATGCAGTACGTTGCAAAATGATAGGGTCATAACCTCTTTTGATTAATTTTTTAACAAGTTTAACAAAGATAGTATGAAAGTGATCATGACCAAGAATCTTACGAAGTTTATAAATCACATCACCATAGAAAGTGTCTATGTCGGTATCGGATGCAATGTTATGAACAGGTCATAGAGTCCTCTAGTGTTGGTATTGCATGTAAAGTTCTATTTCCTAACTGTTATACAAGATGAGCCTAAGCCACAAAGCGGCATTTCAAAACATTGTGAATTTCAATTATTTCGTGTAGAGTTTGGGAATATATCCTACAATTGGCAATACATTCGCGTTTAATACATTGACAATTATTTACAAGTTGTGTACATTTTCAAGACCTTGAAAGAATTTAAATACTTCTCATATGGTTTATTTTTTGGACTATTCTATTTGATCGTGGGTTTATTTTAGGGCTATTCTATTTGATCGTGTGTTTATTTTGGGGCTATTCTATTTTGACATGTTTGATCGTGGGTTTATTTTGGGGGCTATTCTATTTGATCATAGGGTTTATTTTGGGGCTATTCTGTTTGATCGTGGGTTTATTTTCGGGCTATTCTATTGATCGTGGGTTTATTTTAGGGCTATTCTATTTGATCGTGGGTTTATTTTGGGGCTATTCTATTTGATCGTGGGTTTATTTTGCGGTTATTCTATTTGATCGTGGGTTTATTTTTGGGCTATTCTATATGATCGTGGGTTTATTTTGGCATATTCTTTTTGATCGTGGGTTTATTTTAGGGATATTCTATTTGATCGTGGGTTTATTTTGGGGGCTAATCTATTTGATCGTGGGTTTATTTTGGGGCTATTCTATATAATCGTGGGTTATTTTATGGCTATTCTATTTGATCCTGTGTTTTTGGGGGGCTATTCTATTTGAACCTGGGTTTGTTTTGGGGCTAGTATATTTGAACCTGGGTTTGTTTTGGGGCTATTCTATTTGATCTTCGGTTTATTTTGGGGCTATTCTATTTGATATTTGATCGTGTGTTTATTTTAGGGCTATTCTATTTGATCGTGTGTTTATTTTTGGACTATTCTATTTGATCGTGGGTTTATTTTGGGGATATTCTAATTGATCGCGGGTTTATTTTAGCGCTATTCCATTTGATCGATGAAGTTTTAGTTATCCTCCTTATGTTTTACAAGGCATTTTGGCCAGCGGTTCATTGAAATTGATGTCAATGCAAAGCACTTTAAATCAGCTCTGTGCATTGTCACTAAATTATAAAACCACGTCTGTGCTGTGTCCGATTCAAAACAAAGCTTCTATGCTGGGTTTCAAATTGTAATGTGTGTGTGTATGCGGTTCTAAGATGTATAGTCCCTCCTTCTTATAACCAATACGGCGTCCTAAAGGTATAGGCACAACACAGACTGGACAGGTTACAAATTGTGTTTGAACAAAACACTTCATCACATTCAATTATATAACTGTAAATTTCATATTTACTCCAAATGAAGGGAGGCAATTATAAACCAAGTAAAAGTAAGTATAAAAGTCGAGCAGGAAATGCAGCTTTTACAGAACACAGTACATCCAAATAAGATTGTTTTGCAGGCACAAAAAAGAAACGTTTTTTTTTAAATATGTGTATGTATATGTAGATATATATAAAAAAACACATAAAAAAACACGTCAACTTAGGTTTTTCATAAAGGAAGGTGATAAATGTGGTAAATTGCATTCAAGTAGTCAGCCATCAAATCACGGTGACATCTCCTTTATTTATTATTTATAAGAGTTGACATAGTTTTCCGGCTAAACCTTTTAAATGTGGGTTAATTTACTTGAAAAGGGTACATGTTCCTAGTTTATAGTCATAAGAGTGTTTGGATGGATTAGCCTTTAGATAGTTATAGATCGTTATGCCAATTAATTGGTATTTTTATCATGGATGATAAAACAGTGGAGCTTCGGCATCAATTGAAATTGAAATTGTGGCCTATAAATAGGCATGTACCGATTGAATGACTATGTTTGTCCATGTTCTTTCTTGTCGTGCCCTTAATGGTGTATTCTCTTACTGCTCTCTGGCTTCTGCCAAGTCATTGAGTACCTTCATTGTGGCTTTCTAGGCTATTGTTTTTTTGTATTATATTTACACGAGCATATTTGTGTTTTACTTATATTGCCTATTGATGCTGCCTTGTTGGTTAGAGTTTAGATCATGGCGGGATTTCTTTATTTACACTGTCCTGTTTTAATGGGATGACAGTAGAGTAAGTGTGAGGTTTGGTGCACCCTAGAAACCGGTTTAAACCCCCAGTGGCCTACTTTGCCACTGACCGTTCCAAGGCGGTAGCCCTATTTGTCAACCCTTTTGTGTTTGTGATGTCGTTTGCAATTTTTTTATTAATTTTGCCTTTTCGTTTGTCTGTTTGCGTGCTTGTTTTTGTGTTTTGTGGTTGACTGTCGTCCTTGAATGCTGCTTTCCCTGTCCGATATTTTTATCCTTATTTACCTATTATCAATTACTTCGCGACTGATTACGAAAGTATATAATCGATCGAAGGTAAAAGGTAAAATGCAGTTAAGTAATTTTAAGATAGAAATAAACTTGATTATCCATGAGACAAAAGTTAATCAGTTGGGAAAATATGCACATTATACACAAAATAAACAGAGGTATATCAGATGTTTTGCTGACTGAAATGAAATAACAATGGCACAAGAAACAAGAGGAAAGGATACATACTTAATCAGAAAACTTTAAAAGTTCAAGGTCTGAAACTGAGTAACATGCGCATGTTACACTTCATATTTAACAATTAAAATTGCGGATTTATCTGCTAAATCCAACTGATTATAACTGATGTTCGATTGTAAATGTCAACTGAAAGACCATATATCTTGGGTTTGATATGCACTGTTCGCTGCTGCCAAAAAATGTTCCTTCTTTTTTGGCAGTGGACGGGAGCCTGGAAAATCTATGACTTGGAGTGCTCGGTCTCCCATCCATATGACGGGCGGCGAAGGTGTGAAAGGAAGGATATATACGTTTCAGTTTAACTTTATTCAACTCCTGCATACCCAGAGAATGAATTATAATCTAAACATAATTTGTATACATTGATGTCCGCACGAAGTCTTAAAACATCAAAATGTATTGATTTCGGTGCAACTTGTAATTATGCTTGAATATTAACTTTGCATGCCATAATCGTACTTTGTGCTAACCGGCAGGCAGGCCAAATTGTTAAATCCCATGCTTGGGGCTTTTTTTTCAATCCATGCCCCGCCCAATTTATTTGCCAATTATATTAATATAAAGTTTAACAAGAAATTGCAGCTGATACTGGCAATTTCTTGTTTTGTATTGAAGATTATTAATATAAGACAGACGGCTTCACGCGCAGGGTGAAGTTCAACATGTTTTATGATCATGCACGTGAATTAGAAGCTATTTATCTGTCATTAACTTAACACTAGATTTATTTAGCTTTTGCTTTTCAAATTGAAATAAAGTCTTAATTTTATTCGAACCGATTTTAAAAACGAGTAGCTGACACGTGATTGATGCCAAATTTCACGCTCGGTATAAACGCATGGCAATTAAGACGTAATTACGTTCTAATTATTAATCAGTTGCTATTTAGTTGGAGTCATTTGATGTCATATGATAAAGTAATATCCAATATAGGATGAAGCGAATTGTACACATGAAAATAAGGTGTATCGTGTTTATGTGATATATGTTGAGTTTTAAGGTTGATGAATTATTGTTAAATTAGCATCATAATTCGTCGTTATAGATTATTACCCAGAAATTATCAATTTTGTTTTATTGTCATTTTTTTTTCAAATGGCTTCAATTCCTGATTAATGCAATGAGTATTGCCAACAGATTTAGTTCAACCTCATTTACCAGATCATTTCGTTCTTCATTTATCTTCCATAAGTTGATAAGAGGAGGAATTAACGTGTTCTGAAAACCATTCCCGTTCATATTCGGAGAGAACATTGTTTGACGATTTATTGGGTTTGCAGATTAATTTACATGACTGAAATCAACTTGCGGTGTATAATTTATAGGAAAGAAAACGTACTTATCTGCTCAAGTAGAAGATGGTAATGATCATTACGTGGTCCGAGTATTAACTTCATACCCCATCAAACCCCTTCTCCAAGAAGCGAAAAAATGGTTGACTTGGGGTATGAAATAAAAAAATCTTAATTTCGGGCTTAAAAGTTCGAATATTGTAAAATTAAAATATTTAATAGATACAGTTTGATATATTGTTAAGTTCATAG